>BCLH01001624.1:48792-76270 GCA_001602315.1 Zoysia pacifica | reverse complement strand
TAAATTTAAAAATCAATAATGACATCAATTACAAAATAGATGGAGCAGGTGGGAGCGAGAAAATCCGCTTATGCCGGGTCCCTGGCCCTCTGCTACTGGCGCTCTGTTCTGTTCGGGGCCGGCTGCCTTCTCCCTCCTAGCAAAACGACATGGGAGCCGGGTCTGCTGCGGGACCGAGCTGCGACTCCCACTGTGGCAAACAATCCTGGTTTGGGTAGTAAAAAAAAGAAGACAACGTCTTGCGGACGGATGCTCCAGCTTCTCTCACTGACTCTGAGTCCCACCACAAACGTCTCTCTTTGCAAAAGTATATCAAGCGTTGGGAACTGTTTCTACCTGCCATTGGACGACGCAGAGCCACGTCCATTCGGCAGGACGTCCTGCCAAAATCCGCGTATCTGGTTTGGGAGCGATCGGTTTGCTTCGTCCAGCCACGATCGAGATTCGCTTCTCCTCGTGACCTTCGTCGGTTACAGTGCACCTGAGCTATGGTGCGACTATGGAACGTGGGCAGATGGGCGCCGCCGTGGTCCGGAGCACAGCGACGTCCGTCCAACGTTGGGAGCGGTACGATCCACTCCGCGGGTCAACACGCACGCTCCCCCTCGTAAAGGTCTCAAGTCACCGCGACTGAGTCGAAAAAAAATCACCCGACTAATTTGGATAAAGTTGGCATTGATTTTGATTCTATACCGGATTAGTGTCAATCCTTTGTCGGAGCACTATTAAGGTCCTCTTTGGGCACGACTTGTGCGGCTTCCGACTTGAAGCACTGTAGCTACAATAACTTATAATAAAAATAATTTATATAAATAGTATTTTTTTACTGTATCTATATTATATAAATAAATTATATCAAACACTATCTAACAATCCGCAAAAACTGTTTCAGCCCAGAGTTTTTTATCAGTTGGGCCTTACCGAAACGACCTATTCCTTTTTTAATGGTAAGGAGTACTGTTCCATAACACGCACACGAGCCAGGGCCCAGGGAACCCGTGACCGTGTCCATCAACGAGTTTTTTTTGCTATTGATACCTTCTAGGTTGGGCTTCGATGTGGGCTTCTCTCAAATAGTACCTTGTTGTTAACACCTCTTCAAAATAGTATTCTCAAGAATTTGAACTAATTTTCATTTGATTTTTGAATTTTAACTCCTTCGTATGACTAAACTGCCCCTGCTCGTTTTGTTTATTCCAGTTTCAGTAGCATGAACGAACTCTTCCATTTCTTTTTGTCTGGCGGCAGCTCCTCCGTCCTCACGGCAGCGCTCTTCCATCCCCATGCCGCGATGATCAAGTAATAATAAAGCAGAAAATTTTGAGAGTTGAAGACAGGGTCTTGCCCGTGGCGTGTGGTCCGATCACACCTGCCGCGTACGTGGTCCAGTTGCCCCTGCCGACGTGCGACCGTCCCGGGCTGGCGTGCGATCGTCCGTGGCCCAGGGGGTGCGAGCCTTGCCGCGATCTCGCCTAGCGGACGGCGCCGCGCCGAGTATTCCGATTGGCCAGTCAGCGTGCCGCCGTCGCCAATGAAACCCAAATGATGTGAAAGGAAGAAAATAAAAGTGATTAGGGTTAAACAAAATGAGCAGGGCAATTCAGTTAATTAGAGAAGTACAAATTTAAAAATCAAATTTATTTGAGTTAAAATCTTTAAAAATAGTATTTGAGAGAAGTCTTAAGTACAAAAATATTATTTGAGATAAGCCCACGATATAAGTAACTTTTCGTCGAATCTCAACTTAACAGTACTATAATAGAAAAAAAAAACTCGTCCATCAACGCACGCCGCCGCTCAAACAAAGCCATCGATCGAGGATACACGGAACAGGCGGAGACGAAGATGGGTTTCGAGAAGCAGATCCTGAGAGCCGGCACCGGCCCCAAGCCTGTGAAGGGCCAGAAAGTCACCGTCCACTGTACCGGCTACGGTTCGCCGCTTCCATTCCTCCCCTCAACCTCTTCTCTATTCCGTTGTTCATGGATCCAGGCATGAGTTAGGGGTTTAGTGCTGGATGCTTTAAGAGTTCCAGATCCGTTTCGTTCTGGGTTCCTTGATGAATAGGCGGCGGTCATTGTTCTCTCTGCATTGATTTTTAGGTTGCGAATATGTACTTTTTGAGTGGTCAGTGATGGCATTGCTTGGATTCAAAGTTGCTAGCGAACCTTACTGTCTATCATAACTCGATCTTCTTTCATTTTGTCATGGGAGTAATAAACTCTCTATTCTGTGGCAAGTGCTATAACCTTACTGTCTATTCATTTTGTCATGGGAGTAATAAACTCGATCTTATTTATTTTATTTACCTTTTTTATAGATAGAAAAATAAATTAGTCATGTTTAAAGCATCACTTATGATAAAACTAATCACAATAAAATCAGTGTATTTTATTTTTTTTAATAAAATAGAGAGTTAAACTTGACATTAAAAGTTAAAAGTTATGAGCTCGTACAATAATTAAAAACTCTAAAATAATTAAAAACTGGTTCACTAATTTCAGCTGCTAGTCTTGTAAATTTTTAGTTTATAATTAAACAAAAGATAATTTAAATACTATGAGCCTTTTTTAAGCGCTAGGATGGCAAATAAGAGTTTGATTTCGAGAGGATGGCAAATAGGAGCCGGCTATTTGTGAGGATGGCAGAAAAGTAATTGCCCCCTTGGCATTTGGCAACCCGTGCCGAAAATGTGATTACAAAGCCGTGCCCGCTAATTGTGTAGCAGCTAGGGGTGTAAAATAGTGACATCAAGTATAACCTCTAATAGTTTCTCAAAAAAATAGATAACCTCTAATAAACTTATCTAGTTTAAGAAAATAAATTACGTTTTCAAAATCTTCTCCATTCTTAAAAATCTAATTCATTTTCTTAACTAAAAGGTTCAGAGAGTAAACTTTATGTGCACCTTACACCGATAGTAGCAGCGTGGACGGAAGCAGGACGAGACGCTGCCAGTTCCTTTGTGCGGCACCGTGGACCAACAAGTGCCGGCTTAGCGAAGCCTGAGGATGCCGGCAAAATGCACCGTGCCCACGGTCGCACGCACGATATGTTTAGGGTTTCAGAGATCAGGATAAGACAAACTATGCAGTTCTTTTCATTACATATCTCGTACCTATACAGATACATGGGTATTTGTAACTACCAGTACCAGTGATATCCTACATGTACAAAATGCTCAAAAACATAGCAATTGCGAATGCTTAGCAACCAATGAAGGTAAACCAACAGTGCCCTTTTGACGGCACTATCTAACGCACAAATCAATTTCCTATCGGTGACCGTCCCATAGGCAATAGGAAAACTCTGGGCCTAGATAATCAGCAAAGCTAATTTATGGATTAACACGACAGGCTAGCTTAGATCTTGTACTCCTGTTGAACCTCCTGGACACCTGTGGCCTTGTTTCTCTTTACAAAGGTCATCATAGCATCCTCAATCAGACATTTTTTCTGGATGACACCATTTCTGGATTTTCCTTTTTCCACTGAAGCTGCAGATTCGTCTAACTCGCCTCTACAGCAAATTTGATCAGTAATAGAAACTGGAATTCTTCTGACGGGGAGCATCTTTGCAGAGAATGGAGCGGACCTCCATGATCGATCGTGGGGGCTCCAAGTCCTTCTGGGGGAGTGAGTTCCCGAGCAACTGTTGCAGCTGAGTGGCAAAGGTATCATCCAACACCTGCAAGATTTACAAGCTTTATTAAAACCGTTGCCATCAAATTATGTGCAATCATCAAGAAAACTAAAAATGTAAGAGCCTGTCAAAACATGGACTTACAGAGACAGCTACTCGGGCACCTTTATACCATGCCTTGTTTTCTTTGCGATTCTCCAGGAAACTCAACACATCCTAAAACACAGTTATATTAGTAACATAATAGACAAAAGAAAAACAAACAGACAAATATGCCATACCTGTCCCATCCGGTCCCAAAATCCTCGGCATATGGCTACAAAAACATGCACTTCAGAAACTTTATGCATATGATGTATCGTTTCAATTAGCTGATCCTTCAATGCCTGCATCCTGTTGCGAATATCAGATTCAATCACCAAATCTTTTGAATCCTGAATGATCTTTTTGAGTTTGGTGGTATTTTGCATGCGTGTCTGCAAAAGGCAAAGGACAAAAAAAAAACAATCATGTACCATATAAAAAAGTATAACAGTACTATATATATCAAATTTAAGTACCAGCATCGCCTCCTCCTCAAACAATACAACAACAACAACAACAACAACAACAAAGCCTTTAGTCCCAAGCAAGTTGGCATAGGCTAGAGATGAAACCTCGAGAGACAACTAAAAAGGAGCAACAAACGACAACCAAAGTTCAGACACGTGAATTGCTAACCTCTACGAACTCATATCTAAAGCTAACTTCTCGGCGATATCCCAATCCTTTAGATCTCTCTTCACAGACTCTTCTCACGTCAAGTTTGGTCTACCACTGCCTCTCTTTACACCGTTTGACCTACTTACCATCCCGTCCGTTATGAACCGGTGACTCTGTGGTCTTCGTTAAATATGTCCGAACCACCTCAAACGATGTTGCACAAGTTTCTTCTCAACTGAAGCCACTCCTAATCTTTTTCGTATGTCATCGTTTCAAATACGATCTCTCCTCGTGTGGCCACATATCTATCTCAAAATACGCATTTCGACTACGTGTAGTTGTTAGACATAACGCTTTTTCGTAGGTCAACAGTCTGCTCTATAAAACATGGCAGGGCGAATTGCAGTCCTATAGAATTTACCTTTGAGTTTTTGAGGCACCCTACTATTACATAAGACTCCAAAAGTTTAACGCCACTTCAACCATCCGGCTTTAATTCTATGACTTACATCCTCATCAATATTCCCATCTTTTTGCAACATTAAACCCAAATAACAAAAAAATTCCTTCTTGGCATCTGACTCCTCGACTGTGGCATTATTGAAATTACCCCTCATATACTCTGTTTTAGACCTACTAAGTCTAAAAACCTTTGACTTCAAAGCATGTCTACATAATTCTAACTTCTGTTCACCCATTCTGCTCTCATCCACTAGCACCACATCATCCGCAAAGAGCATACACCAAAGAATGTTCCCATGTAGGTCTCGTGTGATCTCATCCATCACCAAAGTAAAAAGATAAAGACTCAAAGCCGACCTCTGGTGCAGTCTTATATTAATTGAAAACTTATCGGTATCTCCATCACTTGTTCGGACACTTGTCATCACATCTTTGTACATATCCTTACATATCTTTAATGAAGTTAATGTACTTTGTTGAGACTTTGTGACTTTTCAATGCACACCATATAACGTTTCTAATCACTTTATCATAAGGCTTCTTTAGGTCAATGAATACCATGTGCAGATATTTCTTCTGTTCTCTATATTTTTCCATCAGTTGCCTCATTAAAAAAATTGCCTCCATAGTGAATCTCTCGGGCATAAAACCAAATTGGTTTTGGGTGACTCTCGTTGATCCTCGCAGACGGTGCTCAATAACCCTCTCCTATAGCTTTATTGTATGACTCATTAACTTGATCCCTCGATAGTTAGTACAACTTTGCACATCTCCCTTATTCTTAAAGATCAGTACTAAAGTGCTCCACCTCCACTCGTCAAGCATCTTGTTTGATCGAAAGATAAGATTGAACAACTTGATGAGCCAAACTATTGCTACATCCCCAAGACATCTCCACACTTCAATGAAAATCCTATCCAAACCCAGCGCTTTACCTTCTTTCATCCTTTTCAAGACGTCCTTTAACTCGGATTCTTGAATCCTTCTCACAAAGTGCCTATTTAGATCATCAGAAGAGATATCTAACTCAATAGATGAGCTTCCACTATCTTCGTTCAAGAGTTTAGCGAAATACTCTCTCCATCTATCCTTGATCTCTTTATTATTTACTAACAGACGTTCTGTTTCATCCTTAATACATTTAACTTGGGTGAGGTCCTTAGTTTTTCTCTCTCGGCTTTTGGCTATCTTATATATGTCTTTTTTCTCTTCTTTCGTGTCTGATTGATGGTACAAGACATCAAACATCCGACCTCTTGCCTCACTCACCGCTCGCTTTGCGGTCTTTTTTGCTATTTTATATTGCTCTATGTTGACTACGCTCTTATCAAGGTGAACTCGTTTGAAGCATTTTTTTTTCTCTTTGATAGCCTTCTGGACATTCTAGTTTCACCACTGTGTCTTCAACTTCACGTCTAGCTCCTCTAGTCACCCTAAGCTCCTCTGAGGCTATTTTTCTAATGCAAATGGCCATCTTCAACCACATAACATTTGCATCATCTTCTTCTGCCAAGAGGCCTTCTTGATAATCCTTTCCTTGAAAGTATGTGCTGCATCTTTCTTAAGCTTTCACCACTTTATCATTTTCACCTTGATTTGTTTCCTCCGTAGAGAGCGCAACTGGAAACGAAAATCCGCAACCATAAGCCTATGCTGAGGAACCACACAATCTCCTGGTATCACCTTACAGTCTAAGCAAGCATGTCTATCTTCTCTTCTTGCTAAGATAAAATCAATCTGACTACAGTGAGGACTACTCTGAAAGGTTACTAAATGCGAGGCTCTCTTTTTAAAACAGGAGTTCGCAACAAACAAATCGTAGGCCAAGGCAAAGTCCAAAACTCTCCCCTTCTTGATTCCTACTCCTGTAGTCGAAACCACTATGCACCCTCTCAAAACCTACGCTAGAAGAGCCAATGTTCCCATTTAAGTCTCCTCCTATAAAGAGTTTCTCAGCTATAGGCACACTGCTGACCATCGCATTCAAATCCTTTCAAAATTGCTTTTTGACACTCTCATCCAATCTTATTTGAGAGGCATAAGCACTAATTACGTTCAAAACTAAATCTTCAATAACCAGCTTCACTAGAATAATCCTATCTCCGTGCCTTTTGATGTCCACCACGCTATCTTTAAACCTTTTGTCGATCACAATGCCTACCCCTTTTTTTCTGTCAATGTCCCCGTGTACCAAAGCTTGAAACCGGTATTTTCCATCTCATTTTCCTTTTGACCCTTCTATTTCGTCTCCTGAACACAAAGAATATTCACACGTCGCCTAATCATAGCATCAACTACCTCTTGAAGCTTACCCGAGAGCGACCCTACATTCCAACTACCTACCCACAACTTACAACGCTCGACTAGCTTCTTTACCCCTCGCATCCGCCGAGTCAAATGCGAAAACCCTTGCTCATTTTCCACTACACCCGAGCGACGGCGTAGCGCGCCACTAAAGATGCGACGACCCGATCTTCGCACACTTTTCACCGCATCCAGATCACGATACGGCGCACCACTAAGGATGTGGTGACCCGGCCATTGCTCATTTTTCACCATACCCGGGTTCCGGCATAGCGTGTCGCTAAGAGGGTTATGCCCCAACGAAAAACTTTAGGGTTTCATTTCCATGGGAATGGCTAAGATAGTTGTTGGCTCGCCACGCCTAACACAACTCCTCAAACAATAACTAGAACAATTGCTAAATAGCTAGAGATTTAAGATACTTAACAGAGGGGGATCAGAGTTTTGGCCTCATGCTAGCATATCATGGCAGAGCTTGAAAGCATGCACCTATTGACATGTTTAATATATAAGATACACCCTTTTTTAAAAATATAAGAAAACTACCATGATAGTGAATTCAATATGCCGGTTTCATGCAGGCATAACACTTTTTGGAGAGCTACAAATGAACCACAACTTAACTGTGGTGCTGTTAGTTTGTGTCCAAGTTTATTACAGAAAGAACTTGTCTATGAAATATTTGCAATATTCCAGGATCTGAAGAAGAAACAAAAATGCTCTTTTGGAACTCACATTCTCCGATAGCTTCTCAACAACTGCTTGCATGTAGTTTCGGAACTTGGCTCTCAGCGTCACGGTAACTTCACTAAGTCTTTCTCCAATAGCTGCAGTGTTTCCACCATTAGGTATACAAGAACTCCATGACTTCAGGTGACTCTCAATCCGTGGCCGCAAAACATCAAGAAGTCTCTTCATTGTATTCAAGAGAATGCCCAACTGAAAGCAGAGAGGGGTCAGATGCTAAGAACTGAATCTCCATGGGATGTTAATTTATCACAAAACTTACATCTTCAGGTACAGAATAGGGCACCACAGAATTGCGTTTTGTGAGTTTCTGTACAACTTTGAGGCCAAATTTCTTTGGGGCAATACAATCCTTTAGTGGAGCCAAAACATCAGCATACTGTTTTTCCAGAGACTCTATCACTGCCTTTTCCACATCTGCAATAGCCTTTTTTTTTTTTTGTTTTAAGGAACAAAAACATGAGAAATCAGATTCCTTTCTGAAGCAAAAATGGCAACAAAAAATGCTGAAAGTGACATCCAAACATACATTCTCAAGAACAAATATGTATTCTGGCCATCGGCAAATGATAACCTCATATTCTGTCAATGTATTCTTTAGCAAATCATACATCTCATCTGCAAAAGGTGCAGTCATTTGCTGAGTCCGAACTCCTGACCATTTGATCTGTAATTGGCAAATATGATGTACAATGAGATCCAGAAGAGAAAAAAAAAATGTAAAAAAAAAATCTTGCTGGGCTATCAATTATCCTGCATCGGTTTTAACAATCCAAAAACAAAAATATATTAGGAACTTAGCGTAGCTCAGTTGGTTAAGGGGGTGGATGCACACTGATCACCCAAGTTCCGTTCCTCATTGACACAAATCTCGGTGCCTATTTGTGTCTTATTTGGAATTTATTTCTCAGCAATTTTACAGACATAAGCAGAAGCTATTTGAAGTACCAGGATTCTGCAACATATTAGTAGCTCAAAAAACTCTGAGAATGAATTGAAATCAGCAATAAGAAGCTACTGAGAAAACCAATAACATTATCTCTAACAAGTTTTGGTAGGCTAGAGAATTATTTCGTCTGCACCATCACCAATGGGAAGATTGGCTGCTACCTATCTTTAATCATTTCTCGTGCATCTGCTCTGAGGAAGCAATAAGATATCTCAATAGCTTAAAATAGCCCCTACCTTGTCCAATCTGCAATTCTCCAATAACATCCTGCGCCTGTCCTCAATCCATAATACAATGTACAAATGGAACAACTCTTTTGCATCGACACCAGATTTTATAGGGCTGCACAAAATGCAAATATAAGGCATGTATATACCACAATACACAATCAAGAAGAGAGCTTACGATTGAAGACTCGTTTTGTTTACCAGATATTCCAGCTAGCAAGATCCTTTTGAAAGTCAGCAGTGGCAACCACCAAATCTGAAACAGGAGATGCAGGGCCAGCAGGAGGGCATGCAACAAGAAAAGCACGCAGTCTATTTGAAAGTTCCACACTGTAGATGGCAGCAGCCAAATTTGGAAGGTCCACAAAACTGTCAAAGCAAATAAAAAAAAGAAAAATATATTATAATATTTCATAAGGTAAGAGTAGAGAGAAATTACAGAAGTGATAGAAACATCACATATGCTGGATGTTCCATAAGCAAGGTGTTTTGCAACATGCTATATACAATTAAAGCATACAGATACTTAAGTATAGATACAGAAACATACCTAGGAAGTATGTGCTGATTATGAATTTCAATGTCAGTAAAAATTTCATTACGCAAATTGTTGCATAATGATTTCATCTTCTGATAAGCTGTGGTAACGGTCACCAAATCCATCTTGATGCCTTCAGAATTTCCTGATACATATTCATCAGTCTCAAGCATGTATCTCCTTGATCGCTTCCTCGCAGCAGCCTGGATACGAATTAGAATATTAGTCACAAGAGAAAATAAGATAAAATTTATTTATTTTAGAGAAAAATTGATAAGTAACCTGGAAATAACCACACAATCTTAGTTGCGCTTCTGGAGAGAGTACGTCATGGAGAATACTATACAGCTTAATAGCTGGCTCCAGAGCAGCAACAGCCAATCCAGTTGGAGGTCTAAAATCTTCACTTAAGCCAGATGGTAGAGACTCATCCAGCGACTTGTAGTTCTCAAAAACCATTGCAAGAGTTTGTTCAATCTGCTCCTCGACTTCACCTAGAATGCGATTCTAATGAAACAATTTTGTTTGGTTGTGAGATTTTTTTCGTCATAGCAATATTTCAGACAAGAAATAATAAACAAACCAAAGGAAAAGGATTTATCTGTTCAGTAAATATAATTCATTGAACAAAACAATCTAACAAGACAAAAGCTATGATTTTCTTCTTTACCTAGCATGCATCAAAACACGGTGTTCTAAAACAACATCTTAAGAAAAAGAGAGAAAGAAACCTCTTGGTGGCTCAAAGTAGCAGTGGCATGGTTTGTCATCAGTATTGGCAACAAAAGCTCATAAACTAATTCCAGCCAATCTGCGGTAGGGGTTGCAACATCCATAATATACGAGAGATACCTGTACAAGGGCTGGCACTTAGCAAACTCAGAGAAAGAAATACAAAAAGAAGAGGATGGGGAATGAGGAAAAAGAGAGGATACAACGCAAACTCAGACAAGTACCTCAACTTTGTGTAGGCATCTGAAACCCCGTAATACACTGCGAACTCTGCCAATAGCCATTTCCAAGGGCCATGCAAGCCAAGGTTTCTTTGCTGAATGTGCTGTGCTTTCATTGCAACTTCCAAAACAATATCATATGCCACAGTTTCAGCAACAGAACCATACTACAGAGCAAAGAATGGCTCCTTTTAATACAAAATCTATATAATCCACCAAAGCAACAATTACTTCAATGGAAGTAACTACCAGAAAACCACCAAAATCTTGAAATAACTTGCACATCTTCAACTATTATTAATATCTGCCTTCAGGGGTGAAGCTAGGCTAGCACCGAGGGTGGTGCCAATATGTTATCTATGCCTAGTTTTCATGTGATTTAGCTGGTCCAAATCAATTTCTTACAGCTAAGGCCCTGTTTGGGTGTTGCAGTTTTTCAATACCAAGCTATTAAGAAACCATGGTTTTAAAAACCAATATCAAGCAAAACCATGGTTTAGAAAACAGAGGTCAGGAGTGGAGTTTTCAAAACTTGGCTGCATTTTTACCAATACCATGGTTTTCAAAGCTGCCAAATTTGTTAGATCCAAACACTTGGGTGTCAGTTTCCCAATACCAAGGTATTAAGAAACCATGGTTTTAAAAGCTAATGACAAGCAAAACCATGGTTTAGAAAAAAAAAGGTCATGAGTAAAGTTTTCAAAACCACAAAAATGGCTGCACTTTCACCAATACTTTGGTTTTTAAAACTATAAAATTTGTTGCATCCAAACACCTCTTTACTTTCTAAAACCAAAGTTTTTGACAAAACGATGGTATTCTTACAAAACTCCAAAAAATACTTTGCATCTTTCCAAAACCAAAGTAATTTGCAAAACCATGGTATTCTTTCAAAACTGCTTTGTATCCAAACAGGGCCTAATTATGTTTACTAACCTCGTGCCAATGCACCTGGGTAGAACAACGTGGCTTCGCCATTGTCTACCTCTTGTTAATTACAAATTAATAACTTAAGACCAACAAATAACTGCCTGCCATTAAATAAGGTAATTGCTCCTTGTTTAATATTTTGTACTTGCTTGTACCTTCAGGTTACTTTCATCAGCAGCAGTTGTATAGTGGATATAAAGCTGTATGCGACCAACAAGCTCATGCTCTGGTTCCCGATATATTGACCACCAGCGGAGTTTGTCAGCCTGCATCAAGAAATTCATATGTTTTTAGAGGAATATGGGCCATTAGGACGCAAAATGGCACATGAAATAGTAAGAGCCACAAGGGACATGTTTGTAAACAGAACTTAAAAGACAAGTAGCAAAAAAGAATTACAAAATCCTACATGATCATCTGCCATTGTAGCAACTTGAGCAACAACGCGCCCACAAGGATTCCCCTTTGAATCAGACACATCAATAATTAAATCATCTCCCAGGCTATCAGGAAAGCTGAAATATCCATAGTTAACCACTATTTAGATCAAAAGAATGAATCGTGACAAAAGACTATCAAATAAGATGTTATTTTAGGGACTTCTATAGCACATACAAGAGATGGGTGTCACCAGATCCTGGTTGCATAGGTACCACATCATCTTCAGGTGAGCTTTTAAGCCTCAATTGGCAGGAGTAAGTCTCTGAGGTGATATAAAATTATGAAATTAATGTTAATAGTCTGCATTTACAGGAGATGCAAAGCACATTTTTTTACCTTGTGGTGCTTCGTTGGTCGAAGTGCTCCGAAGCGTAGTTACACCAACCTTTAACAGACCAGACACATGCTTGATGTACTGAGCACTTGCTTGCATGTATGCTAAGCTGTGCTTTGAGAAGGAACTGTTAGCAGGGACCTGCGGTAAGACTCGAATTCTCCTTACAGACTCCCACCCCGATGATAGGGTAGATTGTGCATTTGATAAACGATGCCGAACAGAATCCAGTTTCACCACAGGCAGTGATGAAAAACTGCAACCAGAAGGCATATCTACAGACATCCGAACTTTGCGGACTGCAATAAAAAATTAGATTTAAGCATTGACAAGTTGACACTTTTTAAGTAGTGTCTGAATTAGTGTGTGGCAATGGAATAAAAAAATCTGCAGGTGTGACCAGAATTAGAATTCTTGATGAGACTGAAGAAAAGATACACAAAAATAGGTTATGCTCATAGAAAGAATGACTCACATACCTTGAACCTTCATTTTGCCAATTGTTTTCCTGGGCTTTGTTGCAGCTCCTTCACTAACTAATTCTGATGTGCGCTTGGCCATGAGCTCCTCTTCTGATTGTAGCAAAACATTTTGCAAGCTACATGAAGCAAAATGTCTCAGCTTGTGAAACACACATACCATAAAAAAAAGTGTGTGCATTTGTAAACAAAAATTAACAATTTTTTCTGTGGCTAAACGAAGTGAGCAATGTCTTGGTGCATATTTTTAATGAGCTATCTTCAGATCATGGGTAAGAGATAACTCACCAAAACGTATCTCGCAGAAGTGTGCATTCATTTTCCAGAAAAATTGGAGCTTCCATACAGCCTCTAGCCCATGCATGAAGGCACAGGCGAACACAAGCATCATAAGCAAGTACTGAATACCAGGGGCCTTGCAAACTATAAACAGTTAAGAATTTGTGTTAGATATGATTATAAACCAATACCCCTATAATGTTATTTGTTGGTTACCTGGCATGAAAAGTGGGGACTCGAAGAGGAATTGAGCTAGATGGCCTGTTTGCGTGTCCTGCATTTACAGCACTACATAACAGAGAAAATTACAAGAATGAGTTAATAAAAAGGCACATGACCTTGCTAAAAAATATTTTTTTTGGCCGTCAAATGTAAAGGCTACCTTTTATTTTTATCATGAAAGTTAGCTCCCTCATTAGCCTCACAATGGTGCTCTTTTGTGGCAGCTACGCCATCAGATAAATTTATATCAGCACAAGACTGAGTTACATTGTGAGTAGCCGAGCTATGCTCCTGGTCATAATCGTGTATGGGTGGTGCGCTGGGTACATCAGGCACCCCATCCTGTGCATAAAACAAATAATAAAAATTGCATCAAAAGGGAAAAAATACAGCATTTAGTGCAGCCGACAAATATGGTTATACAAGAACTGTTCCGTAAAGTGGCTTTCAACGTAACTTCCCAGGATTGTGATTTTATTTTCCCTCTGGGACACTCAAGAGAAGGGCAAGTTTTTAGTTATGGAACAACAAACAGTTACAAGAAACAAAAGCAACCAACAAAGAAAGAAAGGATAGCATTTTTCTGCGATGATGCACAATGTCAACAGTGAAAAAGCAAATTCATATACTAGCAGATTAAGCCATTTGTTTGAGGACATTAGATCACCCTCTGCATGGATTGCCCTGTACAAAATCTTTTTGTGCTTTAGTGCCAATAAAATGAACCACTGAAAACGATGCTATAAATGAGAATAAATATATAAATAACCAAGATATTTGTTACGCTGTCTCAAAGTTATTACAGTCTAATGGCTAAAATATACAAAATAAAAATGTGTTCAACAATGACTTGAAATATGAAAATGTTATTGAGCAACTAATTTAAAGATGGTATAGCAATTTCATGATTATGGAGCTCAATGCCATACTTGTACATATTTTGACACCTACTCGGCCAAAAAGTGATGAATTTAGATGCAGATGCAGCTTGAAAGAAAATGGAACTAACGGATGCTATATCACAGATAGCAAAGCATGGAGTCGATGAAATAGAAATGCTTCACAGACAAGCACAGAAAACAAACCGCTTTGGGCATTGATCTTCCATCCTCTCGGGCAGTAACATGAGTAGAATAGCTTTCTGTCTGGTGGGTTCTCGAATTTAGAGGTGCATTGCTCTGGTACTTCCCTGCAGCCGGCTCATGTGCCTTCGGAACCGTGTTATTCACTTCTCTTCGTGCTGGGCCAGTATGGGAGTACTCTGATGCATACCCACCCTTTGAAGTCACACCATTGCTCCATCCCTCCACCTGGCTAGAAAACTCGGAGCTGCCTGCAGAGTCCGAATACTCTTCGTCAACATACCCAACAACCCGTGGCTGCGGTCGCCTCGTCTGCTGTGTCTTTGGCCTCGGCAGTGCCGTGTCTCTCGAAGAACTTAGATCCGAGTACCCATCGTCGGTGGAGTAGTAATGCTGCTGCCCAGGCACAGTGGCGTACCGGTACAGGGGTGCAGCCGTGCGACGAGAAATGTCATCACAGCGGGGCGACGAGTCCACTGAGTGCCTGCCGCTGCCGACTTCGATCTCCTCCGTGTCCGACGACTCGTCCATGTCGGATCCTGAGGTTGCATCGCCATCGTCACTGCGCAGCGAGCTGCGTGACAACGGCACAGCCGCGCGCGGTATGTGCCCGCTCCGGAACTTCTCCGGCGGCGGCATGCCGAGGCCTCCGCGACCGGCAGCGCTGCGCAAAGCGCGAAGAGGGTCCATGCGACCGTGGCTGTGCAGCGCCGCACCCTGGCCCTGCATTCTCACCAACAACACCGCGCACAGAAAACACGCATCAGAGACGGAAATCCACGGCAAAAACACCTCTCGACCAGCTAGCGTTCGGAAGCGCGGCTAGCTCACTCACCTCCCGCACCCACTTGAGCGCGTCGCGATCTAGCCCCTCCGTGAACATGGCAAGCGCATTCCAGCTGAAACGGACGAACAAATCGAGCAAAAATCAGAAAAATCGCTAGCATCAACCACACTAAATGCGGGTGATTCCCACACCAAAATAACCCGAGGAAAAAACAAATCCGCCCACAGGGAATTCCAAGAGATGGGACCTGAATCGCGCCGGGGAAAAAATTGCTTACGTGCGCGCGGATTAGCCGCTGGGAGCGACGCCAACGCCCCCGGATTTGAACTCGTTCAAACGGATGACGCGAAGAGTTTCGCGAGCAGCGCGAGGGAGCGTCGAGCGGAGCCGAGTGAGCGAGGGGGATGAGGAGCCGAGCAGGAGGAGGAGAAGGAAACGGACAAGACGAGTTTATTTGCTCGTCGTAGGACTGGTGAAATTACTAAACCCCGCTCTGGTTTCGGAAAAACAGGGGAAGGAGACGACCGGTTTTGCAGGCAGGTCCTTGCTTTGGCGCGGGATTAGTTTATTTTTGGAAATAACATGAGGGAAGGAGATGGTCACTATGCGTGTGTTGTTTGTGGTTAATCCATGATAATCTGTCCTCTATCTTACGATTAGGAAAGAAATTGGTTCGAATAAAATTCAGTATCCACCGTACATTATCTCTCCAGCTACAGCTACAGCACCGTGATTGTACGGCAAATTAAACGCTGTTATAAATAAATTTTACTTCAAGCGGCTACGTGTAAAACGCTCTAACGTTAGGGGATGGACTCGCTCATCGGGGCCACGTTTTCCCCGTTAAACCGCGACAACCGCAACGGGAAGCGTCGACCTCGTGCTGCCACGCGGCGGCCGCGTCCAACGGTGTTGACGACGACGTCAGGGTTCAAGCGGCGACGTCGCGGGACTTCTCTCTCCCGTAATAACAGTTGAAACGTTAGTGGTCGCGCGTGCGCGGAGTGGGTGGGGTCTGGCCGGTGGGTACCGTGGGAACGCTCTTTGGTCCACAGCGGGGGCACGCTCTGCTGGGGCCACCAGGAGGCCCTCCATTGTGCGAGGGAGACGGATGCCGTCCACTCCCACCTCTGTGACACGTGACAGGCATCGGTGGCTTGACGTTTCATGGGTTCCCGTGCGCGGTATTCGGGACGGCGCATTGGGTACCGTGGCGCCAGCAGCACATGGGTGTAGGACCCGCCTGTCGGGCTCTTTTCCAAACGGCGTGGTCGAGAATGACTCATGCGCTGCGCATATGCGGTCTTTTATTCCCGTCTACTCGTAAGTACTCCTATCATCGTACGGAGTATGTGCTAGAGAGACGGTTTTGCCCCTTGGTGTTCGAGGGCAATTCGATGCGGCGGCCGGAAATGGTGCCACTGATAGAGACGCTTCGAGCTTTCGGTGTTCCATTTTTGGGTTATCGTGCGGGAGTTGGCGCACAGTTGGGGTCCGGCTTATGAAATCCGGGGAGCAAAAGACCAAAAAAAGTGCTAGGCGTCCACAGATGGTAGGACTGGCTGGAATTTTTGTATGGTTCCAGAATATTACTACAATTTGGAGTAGTTAGGGTCTGATTGATAGCTGTATTGCATCTGGGCCAGGCTCCGTGCATACATAAGCGACACGATTGGTTAGCTGCCGCTAGTGTGACCAGGCTCCATTCATGCAATCGCTGATGACTGAAATCTTCATCCCTCTCGCACATACGCATGCAAAATCGAGCCTCAGCCTGGCCCGTGGCAAACAAAACGAGATTTTGTTTCTGGTAAGCCTGGCTCGCGCCAGCTCTGACCTGGCTGCGAAGAACCAAGCAGACAGCATGCAGAAGTGAACCAATCACACCCTAGTGTGTTTAGGTAAAAATGGAACACACTTAAAATAAAAAAAATAATGTACTAACTTTGTCACTGTTTATCATTTCTCTTCATACACCAACGTTACTTTCATGAGTAGTCAATCAATCAATGATAGGTAAAAGGTAGCTCTTACATCATTAATTATCAGTTTAATGACAACTTTCTTCTGAAAATGTAACCTCCTTTATCATTATCAGTTGATATCTCAAAGCATTGTGAGCTAGTAGAAGAGTACATTTCTCTCTTGTTGCTGGATGATTCTCGACTCTTGAGCAAGGTTAACAAAACTGTTTGATGCGAAAAAACTGATCTAGGGCGATATTTCGATTTTCGGAAAAACAAAAAAAAAACCGGTCAAAAACTGGTCAAAATTCAAAATTTAAAAATTCGGCGTTTACCGGTAAACCGGCTGGTTTGGACGGCTAGTCAGCCGGTTTCTGGAGAAACCGTTGCGGCGATAAACCAGTCGGTTTAGCGGAAAACCGTCTAGATCAACAAAATAAAAAGCCAAAAAAATATTGTAAAATAAGGAAAAAATTCAAAAAAATTTGGCATGACTTTTTCTAAATTCTTGCAATACATTTACACAATATATACTTTATCAATGGATAATAAACACATAATTTGACAATATATCCATATCAATACAACTATATTTCATACATAAAGTCATACATAAAGTTCATACACAAAGTTGACACTTCACATCGAAATTGTATTTCAATCAAATAAGCCATATCGCACTCATCACTTGATATTATTTAAATTCCTTTAGTGGCGAGCAACTCCGTTTTAAATTCATTCCAAGTTTAACCCGTCCAAGCGGAAGTTGTCTCCGAGCGCAACATGTGATAAAATTCGGGATTCTGTCATTGGTATACCTATGTGGTCGTTGGTTGTGAGCTATGATCACCCAAAAGATAATTATAGTACTCAGACTTTGGTTGTATGAGGTATCACAGTCTGTCCTCGAGTAGTAAGCACTATATTGATACTGTCTACGCTCCATTGTGATCCTCTGTGACTGTGGAGCCTTATGGTCTTGATCTTGTATAGCATAGGTGAAGTCTGTCTCACTTACAAAAGAAGTTAAGTGTAAGAGAAAAAAGTTAAAATTGCTCATATGATGTGAAGATATCGTTACCTGTGAAATGATACGTAATTGATGGTGGCTGAAAGTTAGGAACCACATCCGCATCGTCTGTTGCATCTCCAGAATCTATTCGAGAGCTGCTGTTATTGGACTCTTGAGAAGGTGGGCTTCGTCTGGTGTCTCCAGAATCTGTGAAGTCGTCACTGGCCACTTCTATACATTTCCCTTTTTCTTTATCTTTACCTTTGCCTTTGCTCGTGCTTCTTTTTTTTTAGCACCTGTCTTTTTTTTACGCTGGTGCTTTCTCTTTCTTATGTGAGTATCATCCACATTTTTTTATGTCCATTCAGACATCGTTGCAGCATGAGACAACCATATCAACTATCTATTAGCTTTATCAGTGCTCACTAGACGCGATGACAGAGGAGTGTCACTCTCTATGTTCTCTTCATCAAAAAGAGGATCAACATTTGATCTTCTATGTTCCATTTAATCTTTCATTGGATTAGAATAATTATATAACAATAGCACCATGAGACGATCAAAGGGATCAGCTTCTGGTGGTTTATATGTGAATCCAACATCTCACATCCGTATTCTAAGATTATAGTTGACATACATTAATTTATGCAATTTGATGTAAGAGAGTCTGTTGCGCACCTTTGTGTGGACCAATACGAATGTACTCCAATTACGCCCGCATCCACTAGATGAAGCGCACTGCGATACTAGGCGCAAAGCAAGCTTCTGAAAATTTGGTGTGTCACCACCAAACACGTGCCACCATTGAGCAGGTGAAGTTTTCGTATCCACTGCCATCCTACTGGCCAACTCAGTTGCAAATGCACTTTGTTTTCTTCTTCAAATTTTCGTCTCCTGCAGCGCCTGAACACACGTATCGGTGGGTGCTATATTTGAAAATACGTCTCAAAGATTATGCAACGTATTTGCACTGAACCTATATAAATAATGCGCCCTTAGGGCAACGCTCCAGCTCCAATTGCTGACTTTGTTAGTTCGCTCTTTGTCGTCCATGGATCAGTACGTATCTTGGTTTGAATCTGTTCTCTGAAACTTGATTTCTGTGACATTAACCTTCTCATCGTGTCAAACAATCTCTCACCACCACCTTGAGAGAAAGCACATGCACCTTGAGACGAACCATCTGCACCTGAGGAACCACCTGCACCCGAAGAAGCACCTATACCCGACGAACCACTAACACATTGTTCGAACTGACCACCATACATACGCTGTCGCTGTCGAAATTTTTCCTCCTCTCTAGATAGCCGCATAGCAGCCTGCAGATACTTATCATCCTCCACATTCACATTGCCCTCAGCTACAACATCTTGCTGTCTCAGAACCTGTCTAGCTCGCTCATTCCTCCGCTCCGCGTTCCTATCAAACTCCTGACAGAAATAGTCCCGCACCTCGGCAGGAACATGAGCACAACTCACCACATTGCTGCCTTGATATCCCAAATATTGCTTGAATCTCGTGGCACCACCCCCTCTTTTCACACTTTTGTAATACTTACAACGGAACTCGAGGTACACATTCTCCCCGTGTTCTCAAACTGAATCTGGTTGATCCGCCATACTACATTGAAGAAAACAGTGAAACTAAGCAAATCACCCAATATTTAAAGAAAAAACTAAAAAAAAGACACTACCTCACCTCCTCTGTCCGAAATCACGCTAGATCGACCGGCTTACCGCCAATTTCAACCGACTAACCGGGCTAGCCGCTGGCCTGGCTTCCCCGTGGCGCGCGCGTGGCTAGCCACTGGAGCCAGCCGGCTTGCCGCTCTAACCGCTACGCCCGCAGAGCCGACCAGCTTACCGACGTTATTGCTCGGCTAGCCGCGCTTCGGCGGCAGTTTTCGGCGACGGAGGGGCAGATGGCGGCAAACGCGAGGCACATGATCGCGGACAGCGAGAAGGAGTGGTCACGGACGTGAATGAGACCTTCTGGAGCGCGGGGAGAATAAGGTAAGTTTTTTATTTTTACATATTTACTTTTTTGAATTTTTTTGAGCACTTAAATTTTATAATTTTTAAAAAAGAATTCCAACAAAAATCATGATTTTTCATCTGATTTTTTTACATATTTTTTTTTAAAATCTGTCAAAATTTAAAAATTTAAAAAATTTTAAAACAAAATCTAAGTAAACCGATCAAACTAGATCAGACCGGTTTTGACCGGTTTTGTGAACCCTGCTCTTGAGTTCGTACCCGCATTGCCGCTACTAGTCGTTTTGCTATTGTGTTAAAGTTTTATCGAACACTGTCATGAAGGCTCTCTCAAGTTTCACCAAAGCTTTTTGAGAGCATTAGCAACGAACCGGGCTGTACTTCCTTCCTCCGGCGTGACTGCATGACGCGGAGAAGGTAGCTGATTGATCGGATTAGACGAGAACATGGCGGCGCGCGGGCAGTTGCTGATGCCCAGGTGCGCAGCTTCTCACGCGCTCTCTCGTTCGCATGCAAAGCGTTGCGCGCGATATGCGCGCACGGAAAGGTTGCGCGCGACACCGTCCGGCCGATCTGTCCTCGCTCCGGTCCGGGGAAAGTGTAAATATCTCCTCCCCGTCATCGCCGCTTTGACCTGCTACTCCAGTTAATGTCGCCCTGTTTTCTCCTTGACCGACCTCGTTTACCGCGCGGTGTGAACTGCACGTGCATGCGACGCATTTTCTTCGCAAGGTTAGGTTGGGCTGGGGGCGAACTGGCTCGCACTGAACTCGTCGTTTGCTGGTGCCTATTGTTAAGAATTCTTTAGTGGAATCTAACGTGCTCATACAAGGTCATGGAGAGCATACCAAAGGTCATAGTAACCTCTGTATATAGAGATTTTTTGCACACTTTAGAAAAGAGGAAGAGAAATGAGAAAGAGACCGCTTCACTTATATTTTTGTTATTGTGTGTCTCTTGCGAATACAGGAAAAGAGAATGATTTTAAACATTTTTTCACATCTTTTTCTTGGAATCGAGCGTGTGAATGAATGTGATGAATCTACAGTGAAAATTATTCTTAACACGTTAATTATCAGCACCTTTGCTATTGGTGAGTCGTTCTAAATTTGATCTCATAATTAATTTTGTTTTTTTGATACTAATCACTGAAATGATCAATTACGAGGAACAATGATAATTGTAAGGACAACATTATTTGTGATGTTACTGCTAATTATGATTCATCGACATCGTTGATGATCTGTTCTTCTTCATCAAGCAAGCAGGTCTTCGACCGTGCTTATTGCCCTACACGGCAAGCACAAAACCCACGACGCCAAGGCAACGGTTTGCTACTTCATTAGCTCCTACAAAGCCTTAGTGTTGTAGACTTCTTTAATCTGAGTATAGGACCCCTGTAGATTGGTTCTATCACGATAGAATAATCTGTCATCTACATTTGTTTTTACTGGTTATAAGACGATACATTTCTGCCGTGCTTCCTGAAGCAGCATTGCACGAGTCATAAATCATCTTTCGACACCATGCTTACTGCTACACAATCTCATGTTTTCCTGATGGAATTTTTGCTTCGCTAATCAAGTTAGCCACCCGGCCATGCATTCTAATCGACAACCATAAATCAGACCAGAGGCTCTACCGTCCTGCTGTCCTTGCATGCGCCATCACGGAAATTTTTTTTCTCATGCGCACTGTGCAAGACATGTAAGAAGGAAAATTAATTACAATGAATCAGTGGAGCATGCATGGCAGTTTTTTTTTATTGCATGGCAATAGTCACCATTAAACTAGCATTATAAAGAGATGAAACATGTGGTCATAAGGATCACCCATGCGGCATGCATGGCTTGTGCGAGTGAATTCACAGGAGATGAATGGACATGCACTGTTTCCACATGCATGCAGTTTGATTTTTTTTTTAAAAAAAAAACGACAGTTTTCTTTGCATGCGCACTAACCACCAGGTCCACCACTAAACCAAATTTAATGAGTATATGGTTAGTGGAATTTCTATGCATGTGTGCGCTGCATACACACAAGGGCCATTATTTACCATGCAAAAGATATTAATTTTGTTAAAGCGGGCATGCATGAATTGGAATAAGCATTATTGTTAATAAAAATTTGACCGGTAGATCAAATTTGATGGTGGTGTATTTTATATGTGCATGCCCCTGCACATAGTTTCCAGCACTCGAAGTTGCTATCCTCTCTCGTAGCTTACCATTTGTTTGCAGAAATCCACAGCAAGCCCCCTCGCATGCCTTGATGACTTTGGCTCTAGGCAAGAATGGTACGTGGTAGCATAAATGACAAAGTGGCCTGCATGTTCAAGACCCCTTGAAGTGGAATAATTTTGTATATTATTGGTACTTTAATACCATTTTATGACTTTTAATCCGATAGATTAAATGTCTATAATTTTTTGGTTGCTAGTATTGTAGCACATGCAACGTGAGCACAATTTTGTGGCAATTAGAGCACCGTCTCGCTCATATTGTGCCTTTTATCATGGCGAAAACCGCTTTGCATTCGCCACAAGAACCGCCATGCGTTTTTATGGCTATAATCCATAAGCAACTGATATGTACATACATTATGTGTAAACCATTAGTATGGTCACAAGCAAAAGCTAGAAGCTGGAAATTGATAGCATAACTATCATGCGATGTGCATTCAGATTGACATAATTATGTCAGCAGACAATTCATTTGAGAATAAATACATGCAGTATTTGTTATTATTATGTCTTTAGCTCTTTATTGGCTATTTAGCAGTTTCAACTGCTTGAAGAATTTGTGCATTTGTTCCAGAAGAACATGTTAATGCGAGCAATCACTTTAAAATCTAGAAACTGAATTTCTAGTTTATGCACTTGCATCAATTATGATAGCTTAATTTACTCTCCTGGAAGTCACTTATTATATTTTTTTTCTTGCATTGCTTGTATGTGCATATAATTTATATGGGTATTATAATCCTGAAGTATTATCGGAAGGCCATTATAAATGCAAAGAACTTTGTTAATGCTTGAAGAAAATCTGGGAAAATCTATAAATATAGAAAAGACCGATTTTCGCTTTTGTTTCTTTTCCTCATGCTTGAAATCCTTTTACCAGAAGTAGCGGGGAAATAAAGTGGATGAGACCTTGACCATTAGACATTATATTGGATTCTTCAAAATAAACTCAATCAAGATTTATCTAGGCTTACGATATTTCTTGAATTGCGTCCGACCCGAAGTATATTTTCAGCTAAATTAAATATCACGAGCCATAATCTCATCTATTTTGCGGAATTAAAATATGAGATATATCCATAATTATAACCCGAAGTTACACTATTTTAGTGAGTTAAAATGTAACATTCTGAGATACATTTTCACTGCTTGTGAGAAAAATAATAAATGACCTTCCTGTTGAAGAATTACATTATTTATCCTTTATGGGTTACATTTGGCCTTGAAGTGCGTAAATCTCAGAATTTTAATTACTTGCAATTTCTGAAAAAGATTGAGTAAAATGAATGAATGTTATGGATAGGGTAAACCAAATGGTAAATTCTATCTTTAAAGGACATATGTGGTAAATTGTGCGTGTTTTAGTTGAAATACTGTAAAGATGCATATGGCCAAAAGCCAATCTTTTACCTTATCAAGATTTACGTGCAAGCTAACAGAAGTTAGAAACTAGTCGCACGAATATAAATTTTACAAAATCTTGAGTCAGAAGCTTTCTCAAGTGCGTAAATTGTCTATGACATTCTATAATGGATCAAGCTACTAGAAATAACATGGATCTTGAAAATAAGGTTGTTTGTGATATACCCACCTTGTATATTGATTGAATTTTTTTTGTAAAGGTTCATGAAGACCTTTTGGAGACTTGAAGAAATCTCCTATAATTGTTGAATCTTAAATATATTGAAGAATGAAGGTCACATTGTTAAAGTACAACTTGTCTAGAAGGATATCGGTCATTTATGTTCTTTTTAGTTTGCTTAGTCAATGACTTTGCACTTGATTAATATTTTCCCAAACTAGAAGAATTCTCAAGCTTATTTGTTGTAGCGTAAATATTCATTTCATACTGAATGATGAATGAATTATAAGAACAAGTAGCATGTCATGATAAATATTATATTAACAACCCAATTTATAAACGGTATGAGTAATTGGGTCAATCTTGGGCAGTAACTTTGAAGAGCTAGACTATGAGACTTAAGAAGTTGTTATTTCTTATTAGTAGTCATCCGAGTGGCACATTTTTTATACATATGCATGTTTTTTTCAACATAGTGATACTACCAATTATGTTATAAGACAAATGCCCCGAAGGTGTTTTTGCATAATAGCCACGTATGGATTGTAATTGGTATGTATTATCCCAGAAGGATCTATTGCAATGATGAACATGTTATATTAGTACATGCATATCATGCCATGTCCTGAAGACCAAGGACATAAGCAAATTAACTCTTCAATCGATGAGAATTCATAGTTTTCATGCCACTTCATTGATCATGAGTCAAGCTCGCTGCACATAAAAAAAAACCTCCCTCTTGTTGAAGTGTGTTATGTTTCTCAAATATATTACCACCACTGCATACATTAGCCATCACTGGAAGTGGTTGGCCGGGGATATTGAGTATGCTTCTACTTAAATATCTCGGCATTAGGGGGAGAGATGCCCATTTTTATGGAATGTCTTGATATTTATGATTCAATGTGCATAAAATCAAGCTAGACCATTGTTTACCTTATGCTCCAATACACCAGAAGTGTGGAGTTTGCCAAAACTATCTTGTTGAGGAGAAATAAAACATGGTTTTGAATAGTTATTTTGCTACTACCTAAAGTAGACATGGATATACCCGAGATTTAATATTATATCCATGTATGACTAGTTGACACTGGATCAAAATCTGTGGGGACGCTTGCAAATGAGCGATCGTATTGCTTTAATCAAAGCATATAAAGAAATAGTCCTCTTATTCCTAAAGAAAATATCACCCTGAAAGTACCTCACGAAGAGGACTATCCTAGCAATTGCGCGCTTATCATGGTGCTAGGACACGAAACAATTATAGATTTTTGTATTGGAAAACTACAAAGATCTCTATTGAAAAAATATGTGTGGAAAAGAATTTGTGTCGACACTATATCGTCTTTGTAAATTGCTAAGTTTCTCTTAAAAAGAACTGGATCCGAACAAAGTCCTAGACATGACTGCTTGAAGCTCTCATATTGAGTCAAACAAATTGTAATTGAGGCTGAACCAAAATCACCATGTCATGAACCTGTTGTTCAGTCACTTATGGGTCACTACATAACAAACGAGGTGGTAAAAGATGATGGTTCAATAGGTTTGGAAAAAGATCAATTCCCACACGAGATGTGTAAGTTAATGTTTTGATATTTAAAATATTTGGCAAAAATTTAAATTAAAATGCGCAGTACAAAATATAAAGAGATCCCAAAAGGATATAGATACATATTGTGACATGTAAATCTCATACCATTATTTGCTTCCTGAAGAAACATTTATCTCTAGCAAAGATAATTCTTCCCGGAAAGAATTTTCTTTGAAGGACTAAATATTTGATAAGTCTAAATACACCAGTTCTAGAAGGACAGTGACCCGTTGAGACTCAATAGAGAATGCAAACACTAGAAGTGGAGAAAAAAATATATGCAGTTTACGAGTATTACTAGAAGTATATAGATACACTAGTGCATATGTAATATCATTTGTATGTTTATATTGGCAATATCATCATTACTTAGAAGGTATAAATGGTGTTACTGGCAATTATATCTCTATTTGTGTCAGATTGTTAGACTAATTACATCACAGTGTATCTATGAAATGATCCATGATGGATACATAATTGATCCCTGAAGGATCTTGGCTAATAACAAAGTAACAAAGAAAGTTGCAATTATTTAAAGCTTGAAGCTTTACGAAGCATTACTAGAAGTTATATGCAGTTGCAACTATATTGAATTTTATGTTCTATCAAAAATCATATGACTCATATAATCGTATTGCATAATTATATAAATATTATGGAGAATGATAGAATATAAAAGCTTCACTCTCAATATGCAGTTTTCTCAATGTTCTAGAAGAACAAAATGATACATGTCTAAAAGGCTAAATATCATCATCAAGAGAAGTATGTACTAGAATTTCATCGTCTCTTATTATTGGACTTAAGAGTCATAAATATATCTTGAAGGTATTGAAAATCTAATTGGAGTTATTCTAAGTAGTCCTGAACATATTTGTTGTACTCTTTTTTCTTGATATGTTTTCCTGCAGTACTATCATATAAGGTATTCGATGAAGCAACAAATTGCAAATGTAATTTATGATAGCAATGTACTTTTTTCTCCATTCCTTTTTTCTCGCTAGATTTTTTGAAGGAGTTTTTATGAGACATGTGTATATTGCAATATATTACAGAAGAATTAGCATGAAACATTTGAAAAATGCTAAGCTCAGGGGAGAGTATCTCCAAATAATAACTCATAATTTGGATCTTCCCTAGATCTTGAAGATCATATCTCGTCTTGAAGACGTTGTTGTACTCTTTTCTTTAGTGAATTTTTCTGAAGTTTTTCACATAAAGTTTTTAATAAGGCAACAAATATAATGCATTAAACGATAACTATATACTCTTTTTTCATATTTTTCTCACTGGGTTTTTTGAAGTTTTAAGGAGGCATGAGGATCGTGGTATTCGTTCAAAGGAGAGTGTTAAAAATCCCTTAGTGTGATTTAATAGGCTCATACTAAAGGTCATAGAGACTGTATCAAAGATCATGGAACCTAAACTCTTTGTATACTTAGAAGAGAAGATGAGAAATAAGAAAGAGATACGAAGTTTCACCTATATTTGTGTTTTTATGCGTTTTTTGAGCATACCGAGAAAGGAAACATTCTCCAAACATCTCCTCGCGTCTTTTTCTTAAGATCAAACATGGTAATAGATCCTGGTGGATGCATGGAGAAGGTTATTCTTAACACCTATAACGGAAGCGCTGCTGCAGTGCTGCTTTGCTGTTTTTACAGCAAGTGTTGGGGTGCAAAGCGAGCAGAGCGAAACATGGCCCGTACCGTGGACGACGGGCACCTGACCCAAACGCGACGGGGTCTAAAAGCTGGCGAGTTTCCTGAAAGCATCAAGCATCTTCCGATGGTTTTCCTGGAAAATTCAGGCCGGGTCGAGCATGAGAGCATAGAGCATCGCGTGGTCCGCGGTGTGGTTAGTCCAGAGGCTTTTCGCCGTGTGGCCAGTGCCAGTATTTTAGTGAAGCGCACGGTGGCGCGGAGCGGCGCGTCGTGCTAACCAAACTTTATTTCGAATTGGGTTGCGATCGTGCGTCTGCTTTGCCATGACCAATTGCCAAAGGTTCCGAGTAC
>BCLH01001624.1:9013-48782 GCA_001602315.1 Zoysia pacifica | reverse complement strand
TCGAGCATGAGAGCATAGAGCATCGCGTGGTCCGCGGTGTGGTTAGTCCAGAGGCTTTTCGCCGTGTGGCCAGTGCCAGTATTTTAGTGAAGCGCACGGTGGCGCGGAGCGGCGCGTCGTGCTAACCAAACTTTATTTCGAATTGGGTTGCGATCGTGCGTCTGCTTTGCCATGACCAATTGCCAAAGGTTCCGAGTACCTCTTTCCCGGATTTTCTACTTTCCAGTCGGTGAAGTGAATTGTATTGATTTTTCATTGCAGGACAATACACATGAAAATTTAATTGTATTACCTTTAGTATTTTGCAAGGCCTGGATCGATTTAGATCTGACGCGTCAAGAAAGTTCCAAGTACTGGCCCATGGCCTGCAACTGGACCGAGCTTCACCTCCGTCTCCCAAAAGAAAAAGAAAAACGAGACGAAAGGCAGGACCAAGGAGTTGATCGTGGGCAAAGGCCCAACGAATAACAGGCGTTGTCACATCAAGTTTCGCTCAACTCTATGGGCCATTTGTAAGGGTCATAGTTTTTTAGCCCAATCTCTCTTCATCTAGTTACTAACTGGACCTCCGAAATAACTCAGCCCACGGCCTGGACCTGGTTGGATGGCGCAGTCCATCCTTCTCTCTCCAAGAGGCAAAAACGATGGCCTCGTCCAAATTCTGTCGGAGTGGAGGAAGTGGACGGCATGCATCACGCCAGGGGACAGCTCCTGTTTTTGTTTTCCTCTCCTTGCAAGTTGCAACTGGCCTTCACGCCAGCAAGTAGTAGCGGCAGATACCAGCCGGCTGCAACGCTGCATCTTGTTCATTAGCACATGGTTGCTGCGATCGGTCTGCCACGGCGTGGCCGGTTACGAAAGAAAACGGGGTGATCAAGTTGAAAAACTGTTTCCAGGCTGTTGCGCGGTTGCGCCCGCCAGAGGAACGCCCGCACCTCACGTCACCGTCCGCAGCCATGAACGAGAAACCTCACGTCACTTCGAAATTCGAAATTGTTTGAGGTAATTCCCGGTTACCGAGCAGAATCGCGGTGACGACGGGCGCAAGGCGCTCTCAAAAGAACCTCACAAGTCTTTATCAGCGCGCGGCATGCTGTTTCGCAACTGCTCCGCCCGCGTCCCTGCGCGAGTGCGTAGAGCCACAAGGCACGCATGCACGTGCCCCGGCAATGTACGTGCGTGCGCGAAAGTGGCAAGGCACGCACGAATCCTCGGCGGCGCAATTGGGAAGGTGGGTGGCCCGACGGGATTGGTGGGCGGCCGACTGCCGTCTGCCGCAGGGCGAGCGGCAGTCGAAGAGGGTAGCAAGTGATGATGCGAGTAGGTGGCGATCGGAATGATCGCGGCGTGGAACAAGCTCGAGACCGACGAGGAGTGGAGGTGTTGCGGGTGTCCGTCGCCGGGGACCAATGAGGCAAGGAGATTGGGGCCTCGCTCGTCGCACTACTCCGGGCGAGTCCCCGTGCCGTCTCAGCCACGCCCCTCCTCCGATCCTGCAGCGTCGAAGGCAGGCGGCGCCTCAGATTTCTCGCCGTAGCGCTGCACCGATCGTCTACTGCCTTTTGACCACCTCCCGCACTGACGCTCCGGCGACTGCTCTGCTCGTCGCCGCTGATCACCACCACTCCCAGCGGTGAACCGCCGCCCTCTGCTACAGTGGTCCGTGGACACCACCTCCATCTTTGTGTCACCCTGCTTTTTGCTTGCACTGTGTCCAGGGGAAGGATGAGCAGAACCGCGAAGTCCAAATCCTCGACCCTGAAAAAGAACCTGTCGAGAGTGAGAAGGAAGAACAGTGGTGGCTACTACGGCCCAACTGTGAAGGGGGTACTCGGACTCGGCTCACGTACGCGAGTGCAATGAATTGTGGAGGCGACCAGTGCGAGAAATATATGAGCTGCGTGAAGGCAGGCTGGTATAGCCCATCAACGACACGGCAGAGCGTAGAATTCAGGCAGCGCCGTGGAGGTGATCGCGGTGGCAGGAATGTCACAGAAGCATTTGAGATCTCATCTCCGTCCTACTCCACTACGCAACTGTATCGAAAATCTGACGTTTCCTCGCGATGAATCATTCACCGGAATTTTTTTCTGTTGGACACAATCATTCGCCAGATAGCAAGCACTCGCATGTTTCTTCATCCGTCGGTTGGCCCAAGAACCGGGCCCGTGCTCTTCCGCGACACCACAATCCACGGTCCTCATGAAAAGAAAGGCCTGGCGCTGGGGGTGGATGGTGCATACGCATTGCTGGTTTTGGTGGTTGGTGCTGCTATCTGCCGTCCAGATTAGAGTTAGACACAGGTTCGACTACACTACATGTGACAGGGACATGCGAGCACTCATCACGCACTGTTCGCCGATCCGTCTGGTAATGAAGAGCTCGCGGCTGCAACTGGATGCTTGCGAGAGACTCAATTTTCCCCTTTTTGTTTTCCCCTACGAACGCCCCGGGCAACATGCCACGCTAAGTTTTAATTACGGCGCGCGCACCCTCTCACGAGCCGGGGCCGGCAGCCGTGCTCCTTGGCTGTCTCGTAGCACATGGCCGCTGCGATCGGTTTGCCGGTTTGAGATCCTCGTCCGTTTGCTCGCTCTCGCGTGATCCCCCTAACGCCAAGTAATCTGGTACAAATTACCAGCAAAGCATATATAGATATCGTCTTCGCGATCGCCGAAACGAATTGCGGTAGCGACGGGCGCAAACGGCTCCGGAGACAGCCGCGTCGCTCCCCCATGCCCGAGTCACCACACGTGACAACGGACCTTCCTTCCACTCGCGATCGGATACCGCATCTCTATGCGTAGTGGAGGGAGACGTGCACTCTCGTGTCCAGCGCGATGTACGGGGGAAGTTGAACCCAAAGGCCTACACGTATGTACGGTGCAGTACGGCCCCCGCGTATATCTCACGTCTGACAGGGGCAGTCCGGTGTACGATACGAGTGCATTCGTTCGGTGCCTCGATCGGTTCGACGTGATACAGCCGGGCGGACCATCTCGGCATGGTACGCACAGCCAATTTCTTCCAAACCGGCGGTGGGGATACGAGGGGACGACGGTGATAGGATGGTCCGGCTCCGGAGCGTGTGCCGAGCATGGAGCGCGCAGCGTCTGGGTCGAGCCGGAGGGCGGTGACACTGAAGACGCCGGCGGCACCCTTGGCCTCGTCCGCGCGCATTCAAGAGCCCCTCTCTGTGTAACCGATCAATCGATCGGCCCTCTAGCGCTGCAGCAGCGCCACCTCTCCCTCGCTGCGATCGCCATCTTGGCGCGCGCTCTGCAGAACGGGAGCCGTTCGGGTGTCGCGGTCTGCTCGATCGCTAGCTGAAAGATGCATATGTAACCAAGCCATCACAATCTACAATAAGCATTATCAGTAGCAGGTAATTAGAGTACTCTAATACGCGATAAGCTAACGAATTTAGAGTACATGCGGAGAGATGGTTGTGCGCGCGTTTAACAAAGCATACGCGATAAGCTAATGAATTCGATCGGTCGGGCTCGGCAACGTGCCGGTCGAGACGCGCGCCATGGCCGTCAAGGCACTCGGCATGGGGTAAGGGTGCGGTGGTCCTCGTCGATCTCCACTAACCAATGCGGCATCAAGACAACAACATACTGTCTCTCGTCTTTCGCGTAGCTTTGGTGGGGCGCCGGGGACGGGACGCCGGCAGGGGCCAGGACTTGCCATACCAAGGCAAACAAGCCAATTTCTCGGTGGCCCTCCTGCTCGCCTGCCTTTCGTCGGTGTGACACGATCGATACGGTTCTTTATATACCACGGCAACCACATCGTCATCATCGGCAGCTGGGCTCGAGCTGGACACGGGGATCTAGCTAGCAGGTGTCTCCCTCCCCCTGCGAATCTCGATCGCGGACACGTACATGTTGCCGCGGCAGCGTCGCCCGTGTTAGTTTACTCGATTGTTTTTGGAGGCTAACTACGGCGGCCAGCGAGGTGCGGCAATGAGTATCAAAATTATTTCCCCGGCACTGTGGCACGTTCGGTTTGGGGTCAGATTCAGAAGGATCGGTCCGCTGCTTTTTCTGCTCTCCTCGGGTTCCTGGTGAAAACGGAGCATGGGGGAATTGATTCGATCAGCTGCGTGCATGTGTGCGCGACGTGGACGAGAGTTGAAAGTGTGGATCCATCGATCGATCGATCACGGCAACAGCACGCATGCTCCACTCCGGCAAGGTTAAATTTTTTCTTCGTCCACAAATGTTTCAGATCTGCAGGTATTACCACACTTCTTTTGCCGAAAGAAAAGTCGGGCGTGCTCTGCTAGTTGGAGTCCAGATGTTCTGACAAGCTTCTAGCGTATTGGATCTGTCTGCCTGCGGATCATTACTAGTACTAACCCCGTTCCGTCGTTGATCTGCTGCAGCACCGTGTCATCATGGGATCGATCGGAGCCATCCACGCGTATTGAAGGAGCGAACGAGTTCTCCGAGCGATCGTGATCAGGATTGAGCTCCGTCCGGTGCGCTGTCCATGATCCTCGCATTGATCATTCGTGCGTACCCCTCCGATCAGTTAAGAAGTATTCTGTACACGTGGGTCGTACCGAGCAAGCGGTTCGATCGTGATGCTATCGACGCCGACGACGATTTTAATAACGGCATCGATCGATCGGCATGGACTGCATAATTCCAAACCCTCTATACGTAGACCACAGGTACCTGCGCGTAAGGCAAAGCGTGGTGGGCGGCAGCGGGGCGAGCTGCAACAGTCCAAAGATCGCTTTGTCGACACGCACCGACTACGTGCTGAACGCTGCTCGATCGCCACCACCAGATTCAGAACTCGATCGCGTTTGATGTACATGTGCTCGTTCAGCCGGGAACCACTCGGCGGACAAGTGGTCTGCGCTTTGTTTGGGCATCGCACGATCTGGTCAACCAGACGAGAACAGTGATCGGGTGTGCAGCCCATGTTGCGTGGACACGGAGCGCTGATTAAAAATGCGCGAAGATGGACGCGATCATTCAACCACTCGCGGCGCGTAACATGTCCAGGCGGGGGAACCCGAGGCCCGGGCTTCTTATCTCTAGATCCCCGTCTCAGAAAATTGGCGTAAAGCTCTTTTTATCGTACTGAACAACATGAGAAGTTTAAAGTGGAAGCATATACTTACTGGAGAAAATCACAAGTGGCCACCTTCGTCGGGATTGAGAAAGAGAGGAACCTTCATCAAGATCAGGAAGGAGCGCCAAATTAAGAGGGGAAATGAAGCCGAGGATAATAATTACCGATGCAAAGAATATCTCTCAGCAGTCGACTGACGGGAGGCTAATAGCTGAGTCATGTCTTAACCTCCCGGCAATCGGTGCAGTCGACTGCTAGTAGCTCGATCGGGAGAGCCAAACCTAAAAGAGGATGTGACGGTGCCGGTCACTGAATATGATCAGGGAAAGAAGTATGCCCCCGATTAAAACGCACCGATCTTCTCGACTTGTGCGAGAAATGAAACTTCCAGCGTTCATGATTCACGAACATCCAAGCGGTGCGATCGGTGGTGAAGGACGCCATGTTTGACAAATCGCTTCAATCGTGGCAACCCCTATCATCTTCGCGCCACGATGGAACAGACGTCAACCGTGATTCACGATGACCGTCACGTCGCGCAGGGGGCGGGGACCTTTTCCCCAAACGCATAGGCAGCGGTGCAACTGCCTCGTCCCGATGCGGTAACAAACACCATTTGCTCCGGCTGCGAGACGCCAGCGCGCCAGCTATGCACCCCGTGATCGACCAACCAATCAACAGCGACGTTTCGCGGGAGATCTTGCGCGCGCGGCACCAAATTCCGCAGTTTTTTCTCCGCGGCGCGCGCGCGCGGGCGGTTGGATCGCAGCGCCTCCTCCTCCTCCTGCTCCGTGCACGCCGCCATTATTCTACTCTCCTCGCAATACTACCCTCCACGCAGTGGGCAGCACCTGGCCAACGGTAGCGCGATCTGGTATTGCTTCTGCTAGCTTTTATAATAGGGTTAACGCGCCGCGCGGTTGGTCAGAAGTACTACCAAGGAAATGCATAAAAAGTACGAATCGAAAAATAAAATTAATCGTGGGACAGGAGATTAGATGACAGGGGTAAAGTAAAAGCAATGATTCAATGATCTCGCCTGCATCGAGAGATTGCAGCAGGAGGCTTCCATGTGCGGCTAATACTACAGACAGTTGCTCGAAATACCTCTGTGCATTTCTCCGTAGTGAGCCAATACGCATTATTTAACGCAAGAAAAACATGAGAAATCAATGCTAATGGGTAGTGACCATAGTAGGAGTATACGGCTTCACAAAGCACGAAAATGCTCCCCTTCCGGCAAAGTCAGCAAAAGCCATTCCTTTCGGTCCAGGACTAGACGCTACGAGTCCAAGTGCAGTCAAGCACGATCGTGCACGTCTGCACGACACCACCACCAATTCCCGCGAGACTTCGCTCTGCGCGTTCGGCCGGTGGCGGCACCTGCCTCACTCGATTGTTTAGTGGAAGGATAACCACTTAAAGAACAAAAGAGACCGTGGAAAGAAAATGTTCCCATTTTGCCCGTGACTTTTTACAAGCATGTTTTCATTTGTCACCGGCGCACTTTCTACTCGCCACTTACGAGTATCTGATTCTCCACAGGTCAACTTTCGTAAAATCCGTATGTGTAAAAGTATGAGAAGGAAAGCAAAATTTTCTCCTGTCATATTTAGTGGCATATACTCTCTCCATTCTTTAAAATAACGTTGTCGTTGACTTTTACAATCAACTTTTACTATTTATATTATTCAAAATTTTTTAATAAATTATATATATTTTGATATAATTTGATTTATTATTAGAGTTATTTGAATTATAACTTAAAATTTTATACATTCGAGCAAAATTTTTAAATAAGACAAATAATCAAAGTTGAATTTAAAAGTCATCAGCGACGTCAATTAAAGAACAAAGGGAGTATTTCCTAAGCTTACAAGTAGCGTGCTCAAACCATTCATCATTCAACTTCTGTCGTATTTAGTGGCAAGTGTTGTGCAATCCCAAATCCTATCTAAATTACGCATAATCTGATAATCTCTTCAAGTTAAATCGGTATGAGGCAATGTTACTGGTTATGAATGAAGACTTCCATCTGTAGAGCTCCCACCTAAACAAACTCGCCAAAATCAGTAGGTTAAGTAATGTCGTTCTCTTGTTTTTTCGTAGATTCTTCCTGCTATATGTGCAAAACTACAGATCCACTACAAGACAATGGAATAGGCTGGATCCACGATTTCTAAGAACCATAATTCCATCCGTGAAAAAATGGCAGAAGACGAGTCCACGCAAGAAAGTGTTTCGGTGGCACTACCAGTCGCCAGGAACCGTCCTTCCCGCATGCGCATGACTCCGTGTATACTCTACATAAGCTGCAGGTATCCAACGGACCGGGTCGGGTCGGGTCGGGTCGGGTCCATAGTTTTGCTCGGTAAGAGCTTGAGATCTGGATGCTTTCCGACGTTGGCGGGTTTCATGTCCGATGGCCAGCTTGTTTGCATGTTGCCACCTCGAGAGTTGCCACCCGACGTGCCACCAAAGTGCTTTCCTGCTAGACCTTGCACTAACCAAACAAGCAAACGTCACTGATCGGCGTCTGATGGATCCGGATCCTGTGTTTCACTCGGTCTGAAGGCAGAGGATCATTGTCTCTACATACATTCATGGCATGATAAAGAATAATATAATTTTAGCTATGTAGCAAAGTACTATTCGTCATGTATCATGGTAAAAAACTCGACTTCTCAGATTACCTTTCAACATATTCTTACATTCACTATCTTATGATCCTATTACTAAATTAAATTAGATGAGAGAATTGAAAGTTTTAGATATTAGCTCCAAATTTGTTCAAAAGAAAGCGAATATAATAACACGGATCAGCCATTCACAAGTGAGTGAGTGAGATAAAATCTCTTATTAGCACGGTTCCCAGCAATGCGCAAGCAACCAGAATTCCTCAATGGGAGAAAAAAAAAACAACAGGAAGAAGAATAGAGATGGATCAAAACACCCCAAAATAAAGTTTTGAGTTTACATGGCCCAAATAATTTTTTTAATATTCATTTTAAAGAGAACAGTTGAAGTAGAGAAATATTAACTATCAAAATACATTCTCAAACATTTTTTTAGATATTAACTCTAATAATTTTCTTATTTGTCATATAGCATATTTTGAGAGTTTTTTTTATAAAACTCTCTCAAATATGCTCTTGAGTGGCACTAACAGCGACCACGGAGAAAGGAACGTTTTTTTTCCGCACCATTCTTTCACTTTCACTTATCTCGGTGCAAAATTACTCGCTCCTTTGACTGTCACAAAAGATCACGAGGCCTTTGGCCTTTGTTGAGCCGGAGCCGGAGCTGGACCGCTGAGCCCAAACCGAAGCCGAGCCGAAGGCGCCAAGCCTGAGACTGCACGGGTGGGGTATCTTCATCCCAGTGCGCCGGTTCACAAAGACCGCGTGCTTTTAAGATTTTTGGTTGCCACCTGGATACTGACGATGGAACCATGGCGCTTGCTGTCTTACGTGTCCTTGGTTTCTGACATTTTGCGAGATGGGCTTTTTCGGGTGTTCAAAATTATGACGGGGCTGTGTCATTTTCCATTAGATGGTGCTCTTGGTTCTTCGAAATTGCGGATCCAGCCAGCGATTGGACGAAAGGTGCAGGAGGCGGCCGTAGCGTTTTTTTTATGCGGGGAGCGGGGCAACGGTGTTTTGTGATATTTGCGCGGATGTTCCTAAGATTCTTCCTAATTGTGGATCAACTTTCATCTAATCTAAATTATAGATTTGCACTACCATGCCGTTGTGTCATCTAATCTATAGCATATAGCATGAAGAATCTCGAAGAATTTGAAGTCTCTGAGTGGCAATTTGACTCGAAGTCGATGTTTATTTTTCTAGTAATGACATACATGAAAAGGGTCGATCTAAATTGTTATTTTTTTTAAAAAAAAATCTATAGTGCAGCAACAACGGTGCATACATGTCTCAAACAATAACAATAATTCTATCAACATGCTTTGTACAACCGCTAAATCAATGCATTCCCCTATGAACAAGGTGGAACTCACCAATGACGATCAATGAACTTTTTCAACCATGTGTTATTTACCACTTAAATTAACAACTGCAATCATCAAACATGGGTGAGAATCTTTTCCTATAGTTCTAGTAATTCGTACTGGAACATGTACTTTGGACCCTCAACGGTATGCGTAAAACAATGCGACCAGATTTCTATTCAGTATACCAAAGTGCCGTGCATCGATTTCACTAACACACATCTACTATCCCGTGGCAATAAATAATTAAACCCACATCAACTGGTAAATAACAACAAAATGGGTATTCTGAAAAGAAAATAACAACAAAATGGAAAATAAATTCCGGCGACACTTCACACGTAAAATACGAACTAATGTCGCGGGCGCAAAGAATCCGCGCTCCGATGCTCTCCTCGGAAAATGCCAAAATAAAACAAATCCCCCGAGAAGGCGCAGGCAGTTTCTGTTCCAAGCCCCTCCTCTCCTCCGAAATCTCAGGTTAGCGCCCTCCGCATCCACTCAGACTTGGCCGCCCTACATAAACCCTTGCTCTACACTAATCCGCCTCCTGTTTCTACTCACTACAGAGTGGCCGCCGGCTTCTTCCTCCCCCTCCCTCCACTCTCGTCTCCACTTGACAAGAACATAGCAGAAAAAAAAAGGCCAAAAAAATTCCTTTTTTTTATCTATCTGAATAAAATCAAGAAGAGGCAGAGGAAGAGGGAGGGGGAGGAAGAGCAATCCAGAGAAGATAGGAACAGGAAACGCGCGAAAAAAGGGAGGGAAAGTAGCGGATACGGAGTTGCATTGGAGTAATTGATTGCTCCTTACCCCATCATATACATTTCTGCAGTTGCATTTTTGGAAAGTAGGGGAAGAGCAACCATGATGCCCGGCTATGACTGCGCCGCCTCCGTGCTGCTCTGCGCGGAGGACAACGCCGCCGTTCTTGGCCTCGACGAGGAGGGGGAGGAGTCTTCTTGGCCGGCGGGCGCCACGCCGCCACGCGACGCCGCCGCCGGGGGCGTCGCCGTCTATGGGTACTTGACGGACTTCGCCTTGCAGTCGGATGACTGCATCGAGGCGCTCGTGGAGAAGGAGGAGCAGCACATGCCCGTGGAGGGGTACCTCCAGAAGCTGCAGCGGTGGCATGGGGCCCTAGATTTGGGCGCCATCAGGAGGGACGCCATCGATTGGATTTGGAAGGTGAGGTCTCCTCCTTGCTCCATAGAATCTTGTTCATGCACCGATGGTGGATTGGTGAGATTTTGACCTGTGACGTGCGGGATTCACGTAAAAGCGTCTCCCTTTTTGTTTTGGATTTCATCGGGGTTCCTGATTTGATTGCTGCTCATCGGTGTTGTTCGCCTTGTATATTACCATCGTAGCTTACTGAATCTGGGCTTTCTGATGGATAGGTTATTGAACATTACAATTTCGCACCGTTGACTGCAGTCTTGTCTGTGAACTACCTCGATAGATTCCTCTCCATCTATGAACTTCCTGTAAGTCTATTATTTTTAGCATCAATGGAAGAAATCCTAGTTAAATTGCATGGTTGATGAGAGTTATACTATACAATTCATGGCAGGAAGGCAAAGCTTGGATGACACAACTTTTAGCGGTGGCCTGCTTGTCTTTGGCTTCCAAAATGGAGGAGACTTTTGTGCCACTCCCATTGGACTTGCAGGTAAGTGGATGCAATTAATCTCATAACTGGCATGCATATACATTGTGAAATTTTGTTTCCCATTGAAAAATTGGTGACATGCGTGCCAGGTAGCTGAGGCAAAATTTGTTTTCGAGGGAAGGACCATAAAAAGGATGGAGCTTCTGGTGCTTAGCACCTTAAAGTGGAGGATGCAAGCTGTAACTGCTTGCTCATTCATTGACTACTTCCTTCACAAATTGAATGATCATGGTGCACCCTCAATGCTTGCATGCGCTCGCTCGTCTGACCTTATCTTGAGCACTGCTAAAGGTGTGGTTTAAGGAATTTTGTCACCTACTATTCCTCCCCCTCATCAACCGGCATATGAAATCTATCAAATTTGGCAGCAAACAGTTACCTAAATTTGAGAATTTGATCTGTAGGTGCTGAATTTCTGGTGTTCAGACCCTCAGAGATTGCTGCTAGTGTTGCTCTGGCTGCGATGGGGGAATTGAGAAGTTCTATACTTGAAAGAGCTGCTGCTGGTTGCAAGTATTTGAACAAGGTAATATTTCTCTGCTTATTGTTCTTATTAAGCTAAGCTATTTAGTACATAATGAACCATTTAGCCTGAAATAATAGACCATTTGTTGCTCATTATTTAGATGATTACCTCTTACTGCAAAATTGTTCATACTTGTTTTAATTGCAATTAATGTTTAGTGAATTTATTTCTAATTTAACCCACACGTCATTCATGTGTTTTAGGAGAATGTTTCAAGATGCTATGGAATGATTCAAGAGAAGATCACTCTGGGAAACATTATCCTAAAGTCTGCTGGATCATCGATGTCCTCCGTGCCACAAAGCCCCATTGGTGTGTTGGATGCTGCTGCCTGTCCGAGTCAACAGAGTGACGGTGCTACTGTTGGATCATCTCCTGCCACTTGTTACCATAGTTCTTCCACAAGCAAGAGGAGAAGAATTAGTAGACGACTAATGTAAATGTGGTACGCTTCAGGTGTGCTCCTCACCATTTCTGGGAGTTTTTGATTGGTTCAAACATGTTATTTTGTTTGGTCATTTGGATTATGGTATAGTCAAGTAGTTGCTGAAAGGAACAACAAAATATGCACACTACTTGGTTCATAAAGAACAAATAAAAAGCATCGTGCTGTGAGCCTGTTCATGCAACATCTATAAGGGGAGTGTACAGCCCTTGGGGTCCAGGGATGCTGCTGGAGGTAGAGAGGGATCAAGGAATTTACACATGTTATAGAGATAAGAGCTCTCTCGTACCATTTTGTACTTTCTGCTCCTTTAATTTGCAATGAACTTTAGGCAAGAATTGCCATTGGCATTGAACGTGTGATGTATGAAAAGCATCCAAAAATGAATCTTGAGGGGAATAGAACACAGTTTATATATTAATATACCCATGAGCTATAGTTTTTTTTTTTCTCAATCATGAGCTTTTCAGTCTGATGACATTATTTATTGCATTTTTTTTCTATAGTTGATTGTATCCAATGTGCCGTTATCCCTGATTCACGTTCTGCTTTGTCATCTCGATTCTATTGGTCAATCTGGAAACATGATTTAAGAAACAAGCATTAAAAAAGGATCTTTATTTGAAGGTGCCAGCTGGTCAGTTAGTAATATACATTATCAGCTCAGGGAGCATAAAGGTTATTTTTGCATTTGAATCTGATTAGGCTTCTTTTTCATTGTGTGTATGTATGTATGGATTTAGGTGAGAACTAAGAATAGTAGTGCTGATTAGATATGCTTGCGCGACCCCTAAAAGAATCTCATCACAAAACACTAGTGTGTACTTTGCACATTTTCACGCTTGCACTTGAAGTTCATATGTAAACAATACGTAGATCTACCTGCCATCTCTATTCTCTGCACATCTCATGTGCAAACATATTTTTATTCATGGGAAAACATACAAGTTTAGTGCTCCTGCTTCAATGGTTTCTTTCTTTTTTTTCTGTCGACTACTTTTTCACAGAGATGTATTAACGTGTTACCCACAAAAAATATATTAAGACCTCTTTCGGAACACAAGAATTTTATAGAAATCGATTCAATTCACAGAAACTGGAAAAATTACCCACATTCCAAAGGAGGCCTAATATGGATTTATCATTCTCCTGTTGCACCCTTGACCTGGGCAAGGGTGTGGAAGTTTACCATTTACCAACCAAAGACTGGAAACCAAATCCCCAATACCGTGATTCGGATTTCCCGAGCGATGGTGTTCGTATATTAAGAGTAAATTAGATTCATACTATTATAATTTTATAAACTTTAAAATGTCATAAAATTTATGGATAAATGACAGATAAGAGAGAATAACAGATACGTCCAAATAGCATATTTTAAATTTCACAAAATTATAATAATATATATTAAATTAATCTTATATTTCAATGGTGTCAAGTACAATTGTTGATTGAAACTGCAGTTATTTTCTACTGTACTATCAGCAGCAGAGCTGCAGTTATTTTCTACCTGACGTGCAAGGCCTGCCGCTGCCTTGGTCCTCTGTTTTCGCCGACCGTGCATGGTTGTGGCACTGAGCCAATGATCAACCATCTGTAGTACCAGTAAGAATAGACTTGTTGATCGAGTAAATGCTACTACCTCTGTCATATAAAAGATTAGTTTTTGACTTTTAAAATTATATTTAATCATTTATCTTATTTAATTTTTTTATAAATATAAAAATAAATAAGTCATACTTATAGTATTTTTAATGATAAAATAATTTATAATAAAATAAATTATATTTTCACGAATTTTTTGAATAAAACGAGTAAAAGTCAAAATTTTATGAGACAGAGAGGACACTGTCTGCGGCCAGTTTAAATTTAAAAAGATCATATGGGAATGGTGTCTTGTGATCAAAATATCGATGCGCCCTCGTTTTCCCCTGTATTGGTTCAGGCCTGTACACTTCAGTTCATACTTTTGGTATACCAGGTGCAGGTATGTTGCAGTACAATCTGCCACCGCCGAACACTACTGTCGCCCATGTACTTATGATTGGTTGTCTCTGTATGTAGAGGTCGTATCTAAAGAGACAGACTTGCTGCAACAGATTAATCCGTGTACTTTATTTGGTTGGTTGTATAAAAAAGACTGCTAAAAAAATTGATATTTAGTTATCTGCATAAGCGTAACTCGTATGAGATAAAAGTAAATAAAAATAAATTGTTTTAATATTTAATTTGTACAACCATGCTCTAATAATTTATATTTTAGCTTTTAAAATATTAATATATTTAAAATAAACTAATTATTAACTAATATCATCATTAACTTATAATGATTTGCATCCGGTGAGTCTGACTCCCGGGAAACGGATCTCAATCTCGTTTCTCGAGAGCCAGGTGCGTTGCCCACTTTTTCATGGGAGCCAGGCCACCGCAGCTGGCCGGGCAACCAATCACCCAGCGACCGCATCCAGCCGGCCAGGTCGAGCTGCAGCGGGGCATCCAATCACCCTTTTAGGCGGCTACGATTTCAGCGACAACGGCAGCCAAACGTCCGGAACAGCTAATGTCGACAGATCTAGCACTCCGGCCCCGTCACGCCGACAAGCTCCTGCTTGACGCTCTCAGCACAGGCAAACTTCAACGAAATTCGGAGATCACCTGTTGAACTTGCAACTTGCAAGGCCACATGATCATTGACCAATCGAACCGATGGCACACGCCGACGGTGAGATCCGTTCCACGCTTCTCGACCGGAGTAGGCGATCATGATTTCCTTATCGACTTGAATAACCTCATCACGAGCTCGGCAGTACGTGGACCTCGCATCGCAGGGCAGGCGGTTGCCTCATTGGACGCTCCCATGCCTGGCTCCTGAGCGAACATACGACCTTGTCGCCCTTTGCAATCGAGCACCGAGTATTAACCTGTCCTAGACGCTGATCGCATATCAACCTGCCCGGTCCGCAGCTTGATCATGCTACCTAGTTCAGGCCTGTTCTTCGTTGTGGCGTCCCTGTACTGTCACTCCTCGCACCATCAGGATGAGTTCAGCAGGCACATTGCACTGCTAGCGTCTTCCTGGCAGGGTGAGTTCTGGATCGTCGCGGACGCCCTGTCTACAAAAGTGAATTCCCTGCCGGTGTCCGGTGACCACAGCACCGGCAGGTCCAGACCCAGGAGGAGGGATACGGATACATGAAGCCAACGGGATTCAGCAGTGGGTGGCGAACGCAGGCTCGCAGTTGCGAACAATCTCTGCTTCGCGTCACAAGCGGGAATTTTGTTTGCTGGTGCCTGCCCACGCCATGCCGCTCCGAAAATGTCAGGTTTCACGGACTCGGCGGATACGGTTTCTGTGCCTGGTCCGCTCTTTCCCGTGGCTGAACACGGGATCTTGCAGTGACCTCTTCCACTTTACCTGCAGGTTAACTCGCGCGGGTGCAGCAAGGAGCAACAGCGGGTGGCTTAAAATGCAGCAGGATGCAAGGATACGTTTGTGCATGGTTTCTCAGTGCGTGTTACTGCTGCCAACAGTAGGAGAGATTCAAACTTCAAAGGAACCGTGACTCAAGAGATAAAACTACACGGGGAAGAGTCAAGCATGTGAGCCAACGACTTTGAGGACCGGAACCGGCACGACTACTCGTAGATCTCTGCGACACTGCTGCGTCTGCTGGCGATGAATCGGTCATGGGAAAAGACAGATCTGGTGCTGTTCGTGGCGAGGAGGCAGACAGAGGTAGGGTGTCCGGTAGACAAGACGACGCCGCAGCGCAGCCGCGGCCCCAGCTCGCCGCCACCCAACGCCGAGCTAGCAAGCGAGCGAAGAGAGGCTCATCCATTTTCTTCTCCGTGCCTGCCGTGTGTGACGCTGGGATTTCCTGCGGCTTTGTTTGGAGTATGGCTGCGGATTCGCGGGTTTCAGTTGGGAGGGACAGCAGAGCAGGGGACAAACTGTTCTTTGGCGGGGAGGGTTGGAATTGGGTAGGCAAGGCAAGGAGCCTGGATGCGGGCGACGCTGCTACCCGTACGATGGGCCGACGGCCCATTCTGTGTGTCGGCGAGACGTCTAACGGCCGTTAACATAATGAGCTCAGCTGACTTCCGGAACCCGGCTCAGCTCGGCTTATCCCCGAACCCGGCTTCAAGTGGTTCGGCTCAGCTATTCCCGAACCCTAATGGATTAGCTCGGCTCAGCTGTACTTCCGAACCGGCTTCGTTTCGGGCTAACCGGGTTATCGGCCAGTTTCGGCCTTTCCGCGAAAGATCAATTTCATACAAGGTTTAAGATAGTCTACGTGTCTGTTATCTGTAAGAGCATGGCAAGGGCATGTACTTTCTTTGTTTTTTAATATTGAATTTGTATCATTAATTTTTATCATTCGTTTTATTAAAAAAATTCTTAAATATTTACACATTTAAGCAATTTTTTTAATAAAGCGAGAAGTAAAAATTAAATTTAAAAATCAACACCGGGCATCAAATTTCCTCGAATACCGTCATAGCGATCCCTCGCTTTTCCCCAAAATTAGAATCAAACCCTAGCTTCTCCTCCTCTTCGATCCCCGACCCCCACCCGGCGAATACCGTCATAGCCATCCCTCGCTTTTCCCCAAAATTAGAATCAAACCCTAGCTTCTCCTCCTCTTCGATCCCCGACCCCCACCCGGCGACTCGTCGCAACCCTAGCTACCTCTACACACGCCACCGCCGCGCGCGCGGCCGCCGCCATGGCGACCCTCAAGGAGATCCTCCCGGCGCCGAAGACATCTGCGTCCACCTTCTACGACCACAGCAGCGACCCCTGGTTCAAGGAGCGGTACGGCGGCGAGTCCGCGGAGGCGTCAGCCGCGAAGCCGGCGGTAGCTGCGAAGCCCATACCCCCGTACGGGAAGCGGGCGGGGTTCGTGCCGCGCCGGCCGGAGGACTTCGGCGATGGAGGCGCCTTCCCGGAGATCCACGTCGCGCAGTACCCGCTCGGCATGGGTCGCCGCGACGACAAAGGCGGGTCGAAGATCCTCGCGCTCACCGTCGACGCGCGCGGCAGTGTCGCCTTCGACGCCGTCGTCAAGCAGGGTGAGAACGCCTCCAAGATTGTTTACTCCAAGCACAGCGACCTCGTCCCCAAGATTGCTACAGCTGATTCTGAGGCGGCGGCCGACGATGAGGAGGAGCAGAAGGAGGTGGAAGAAACTACCGAGCGGACGAAAGCCGCCTTGGAGAAGATTGTAAACGTGCGCCTCTCCGCTGCTCAGCCCAAGAATGTGCCGACACATGACTCGGAGTCTAAGTTTATCAAGTATAAGCCGTCCCAACAATCGGCAGCTTTCAATTCAGGGGCCAAGGAGAGGATCATTAGGATGTCAGAGATGGCGGTGGACCCTCTTGAGCCACCAAAGTTCAAGCACAAGCGTGTGCCACGTGCATCTGGCTCACCACCTGTGCCGGTAATGCACTCTCCACCACGGCCAGTCACAGTGAAAGATCAGCAGGATTGGAAGATTCCACCATGCATCTCAAATTGGAAAAATCCAAAGGGTTACACAATTCCACTTGATAAGAGGTTGGCAGCCGATGGGAGGGGATTGCAGGAGGTGCAAATCAATGATAACTTTGCCAAACTTTCTGAAGCATTGTATGTGGCAGAGCAGAAGGCGAGGGAGGCGGTACAGATGCGCTCCAAGGTGCAGAGGGAGCTTCAGCTGAAGGAGAAGGAAAAAAAGGAGCAAGAGTTGAGGACTCTTGCACAGAAGGCACGCATGGAGAGGACTGGTGGCGCACCTGCGCCAGCAGCTGTGCCTGCTGGTGGTGGTCGGGGTGCTGTTGATCCTATTGATGAAGATATGGATATGGAGCGACCACGTGAACAAGAGCAGCGCAGAGAGAGCAGAGAAGAGAGGGAGGCGAGGATTGAGCGTGATAGAATCCGTGAGGAACGTAGGCGTGAGCGGGAGAGGGAGAGGAGGCTCGAGGCTAGGGATGCTGCAATGGGTAAGAAGAGTAAGATCACAAGAGACAGGGACCGTGACGTCAGTGAGAAGATTGCTCTGGGGATGGCTAGCACTGGTGGTGCGAAAGGTGGAGAGGTCATGTATGACCAGCGGCTGTTCAACCAGGAAAAGGGAATGGACTCTGGGTTTGCTGCAGATGATCAGTACAACATATACTCCAAAGGGCTCTTCACAGCACAATCCACTATGTCCACACTTTACAGGCCTAAAAAGGATGGTGATTCTGATGTGTATGGCGATGCGGATGAACAGCTGGAGAAGGTTATGAAGACTGAAAGGTTCAAGCCAGACAAGGCCTTTACTGGTGCTTCAGAGAGAGCCGGCAAGAGAGATAGACCTGTAGAGTTTGATAAGCAGGAGGAGAATGACCCATTTGGTCTGGATCAGTTCTTGACAGAGGTGAAGAAGGGAAAGAAAGCTGTGGAGAAGATTGGAGGCGGAGGAACCATGAAGGCCAGTGCTGGATCCTCAATGAGGGATGATTATGATGGAGGGTCTGGGAGGTCTCGCATTAACTTTGAGAGGGGACGGTGAGGTATTTGCTGTGGCATGATATCTGCAGGTTTTCTAGGCTTTCCCAAATACCATGTAGCAGGATGTCATATAAGAATGAAGTCTCTTATAAGAAAGGGCTTAATGTCTAAGCTGTTACAATTTTGTGCCTGCTCTAAATTTGATGGTTGTGTTAAAGAATACTCTTGTGTATTGTGTATCTGCTTGTGATGGAATTGATAATTGTCATTTCCATATTCCATGAACTTTTTCTGATCCTTTAATCTCGAGTTTCAACCTTCAAGCATCAGGGCAATTGTGCTCGTTTTATGAAAATGGAGTCTCATGTTTTCAGATGGTGGGCTGTAGCCTGTAGCATGTGCAGCTTAGGTGCTGAATTCCGTCTAACTTTGACATCTTTTGTAAGCCTATCCAGTGGGAGATAGGAGCCCTGGTCCGTGGTAGAAATGGTTAGTAGAAATTTGCCAGTGCCTTGTAGGGTAGGCTTTTAGCCCAAGGCAATGGGATGCTAATTCGTCCTTCGAGGCCCATACAAGGGAACAGCAGGCTCGTCCACGCAGATATTGGGCCTTCTCTGATTTCAATTTTTCCCCGTCACAGGAATCTGTTTCCTATGAAGCGAGTGTGACATCTCACTCGTGTCCACCACCCAAAAGCAGCGGAAAAAGAAGCAGGATCGTCTTCGTTGAACAAAATTGTGCTCGCGCGTAATCACCCAGGATTTTGTATGGAAGCAAGGCGACCACAGACTCGTCCCGTCGGCGCGCCAACTTGTCTGGCTGGCGTTAAAATTCCCCTGCTTCGCCCGACCTCTAATCTCACTGCGATTCTTATGCTGCCGGCTGGGCCTCGTAGCAGCGACCATAAGAACCTCTGATCTCACACTGCGCCTCGCTTTTAGCCAAATTATGCAAACCCATTGCCTTTTACTTACGAGAAGCACTTAGCACTCTTTATCGTCGATTTGTCAGATGCTACATATCGCGAAGACTGTTTGAAAGCTACGCTCGTATCGGAGGGGAGAAAGGAAAACGATCGCGAGGATCTCTTACTACCTACGCGAGGCGGTGAGGTCAAGCAAGCAACGTTGTTGAAAACGGAGGGCGTGGAAAAGATGGCGGCTGGCGCAAGGATGCAGGGCGGCGGCGCATACGCGTTTGCCGCGCACGTCGAGAGATCGCGCTCCGATTCGGTGATTTCCGGGTCGCAGCCGCAACCTCACGAGGAGTCGGTAGGATACCCGCGGCCTCTTTTGCCGGCTCGGGGGCGCGAGGGTCGGGACGCGTCGATCACCCCGTAGCGCACGAGGAAAAATTCGGACGGGCCTAGTAGCCGTGAACCGATCGCGAATCGCGATCCGACGCGCGGCCGGGCGACGTCCATCGTCACTTCGTCAGGGTCGCGATCGCGGGATGCGTGCTTCGATCCCGCGCGAGGAAGGAGATCTTGTGCGCGACAACGGTGCTTGCTCCGTGTCCTCATGCTTCACCCCGTGGCGCCGGGTCGTGCCGGCCTTTGGGACCGGTAAAAAGGTGTCTGCCCATTGATTGTGTCATCATCAAACTGTTGCTCGTCCTGATCGCGAGCCTACCGCCCATGTGACGAATTGCAACGGTTGGAACTAGAGGCACGTATCAATCGAATTCCGTCGCAGTTTCTGTTTGACTTCGTCCCTGCCGAAACAACAATCACATCAATCATACAATACGCCCAGATTTTTTTTTTCATCTGAACGAAGGTCGTTTCTCGCAGCAAGAAATCATCTTCTTCCTGGAGATATGATGTCACAGGAAATCAAACTCCACTGATGACACTGAAGGCATCTGCGATGAATAGATGAGGTCGTACTACGTTGCAATCCGTATAGCTACTTACCTTCGTCTCAAGTATATCTAGTTTTGGTTAAAGTAAATCTTCTTCAACTTTGGCTTAATAATATTTAAAAAATTAATATTAAAAATTACATAATATAAAATTTTATTTCATGATAAATCTAGTAATATAATTTATATGCAATAAAATTTTATAAATTCTGCATTATTAATGGCATGGTGAGTCATTGCATGACCTTTACACCAATGCAAAAACGGTCTACAGTTAAGATCAGGAGGAATTCTGTCCCACGGAGATTTCGTATCGCTTCTGCCCCCACTCCATTCGTAGCGCGCCGAGCCAAGGTGCGCTCGAATTCACGTCGTGTTGGTGGCTTCTGGCTTTTCATTTTGCAACCTGCGCCAAAGTGGATCAAAAATCTGAGACCCCAAACAGGATCGCGTCGACCAGGCGCGACGGGACTGCCCAACCGGAGCACGTAACACGTTGGACAGGTGATCCGGATGACCAAGCAGCCAATTGGCTTGTACAGTAAGCAGTAGTACTCCAAATTTGCCTAGCACTGGTATACCTAACAGCAGTCAGCGCGCACCGGGCAACTTTTCGCCGATCTTCAGGTTAGGCAGCGCTTATCTCAGGCAAGCTCGATTCTCTCCAATCAGATGCTTCTCTTCGAGCACTCACAAGCGAAACCAAACAAGGCTAATCAGCGTCCTAAACAATCCGACAATCTCTTAATGACAGACACAAGGTACCCCCATATACAACGCCTGGTATCACACACAGAAAACCCTAAAGAACCTGAGATCTATAAAGCCCGGGGATCTCCTCAGGAAAAAAAAAAAAAACTCCATCTAGATCGAGGGGATCGGTCTAGATGCGGCTCATGATATAAACAAAACCGCAGATCAAACTGGATCCCGGAAAAACAAATGGAGGTGCACTGACCCCAGCAACAAACCACATGCCTGACAGCCCCTCGCCTGGGATGGCTCGGTAAAGATTTAAAACACTCCCGATTTTAAATTATTATTTCTAGTAAAAACCTATTTCAAAAATAAACTAAATTTTCTTCTCTAAAGAATTTTTTTTAATAATTGAGTGAGTATATATACATCCAGGATAAAGAGACAGCGGATCCGTGTTAATTATTCCAGATGACAAATTAGGTTTTTGGTCGTCACGGAGGTGGAATATAGTGCTCACATGCTGTAACGATGGAGCTCCACCAACAGCAGTTAGCACCTTTATCTTTGCTGACGACTTTGGAGCAGGCTTGAAGCTTGATCCCTCCAGAATCCTGAAGACACACAGGAAAAAAGGAGACGAATAAAATACAAAGATGGGCATGAGGCAGTTGATTTCATGAGGGTGTTTCCACACGAAACAAGGACGACTAACTCGGATCAAATCATTTGTAGGGCCTATCGTTATGATAACAAGAAGCCACAGAGCAGTCACTGGCAAGGAAACATAGTCATCGCATCGGAAAAGTGAAGATCACAAGCTACAAGAGCGGTAACTGAATGAAACAATGCCGATGCAATTCAATTCCTCCAATAGCTTTGATTAAAAATAGACGGGGTGAGACCAAGAAAAAGGGACAATGTTCTACAGGTCTACAAAAAATAACTCATGACTGCTGAAACATAGGGGAAAAGGAAAACAATATTAACTAGCCGAGTTTGGATCATCTAAAACGTGAATAATTGGCCTATGGAACATCAAAATGATTCGGACATAACCATCGTTTGCCATTCCTTGGTCTGAGCAGAAAAATGGAGGATGGAAAATATCAGTAACCGGAGACTTGAGTGCGAAGAATCATCCAAAGCCGGTTGCCAGGAGTCAGGGTGCAGTCAATCCCCGTGAAATCAATCCTTACTCATCATTGATGTAGGAGTTATGTACTGTAATCTGGTACAAGCGCCCGCGCACCAAAGCCATAAGATGCCTTGCTTGGACGGCAGCTGCTCATGTAGATACATAAAAGAAACATGAGCCTCAAGTGCCTCCAACTATGTGGGTGCCACCCCGCCAGTTCAACGACCAAAGAAGATAATCAGGTGAAAGGACTAATTGGTTAACATCCTACGGCAATTTGAAAATCATCCGCAGGATGTTTCCCTCTTCAGCTCTAAAAAACTTGATCCGGAACAATAGAACTAGAATTCAATAGCAGTTCTACAAGATGTTAACAAATGGTGGAGCATCATTCCTTCGCCCTTCCAGTGACCGGTACAAGTATAGCTTGTTGACAGTTTCAGACTCCCCTTCATCATCAGATTGGTCCTTGATTACTTCAACCACCAAATTTTGCATTCGCTGAGCTACCTCTCTACAACCCCTCATAGTTAGCCTGCATGAGTTCATCCACAAGAACCTCATATTGTAAAAGTAGTTGAGTCCTGCGAGCAACCCCTTATCACCAAAAGGGCTATCTCTAACCTCGAGCTTCTGCAACTTAGTGCATCCCTCAAACACATATTGGAGGGACATGTCACTATTCCCCGCAAAGGCAACAGACAGAGTCTTTATTAGCTTCCCATGTTTTCCAATGTACTCAAAAGCTTTATCTGTAAGCAGGCCAGAGACCGAAAGCCTGGTGAGCTTCTTGCAATTCATCACAATTGCACTAAAACCATTGTCCATGGGCTCCCCGGTGATCCGATCTGGGCGGTGTCGGCCCATTATACAGAGGCGAAATACCACAAGGTCAGGACAGTTCTCAGACATAGCAACTACTGCCGCATTTGTCATCCGCTGGCAGAAATAGAGAATTGATTCTAGCTTCCGGCAGCCTTCTGAGATTGCTTGAAGACCAACATCTGAGACCGAGCCCTCTGAATCTTCAGTGGCATCTAAAGGAAAAACTCGCAGCTCACGAAGATCTGAGCATGTCCTAGCCACAGCCTGAAGGCCTTCATCACCCACTGTATCAAGAACCTAGCATAACAAAGTCGAACATCAATATTGAAATCCAATCTCATAAAAACCAAATGTATCAATGTAAAAACTAACAGGCATAAAAGCAGATTCTTACCCAGAACGTTCGAAGATTGACGCAACTACAAATAACTGGTTTGAGCTCCTCAGCGGTGAGGCTTGCGAAGCTAAAATTTAGTGAAGTGAGCTTGGTACAAACCGGGTAGATAGCCAAGAGGTAATCTGAATTGATCTCCTGGAAACCTGATAGACAAGTAAGCGACCTGGAAGCAGCAAAAGACGTTGCAAGATCGGACACGGAGATAGCCTCATCTGGGCCAGCCTCAGATCGGAATGTACCAGTTCCAAGGTGTGTGAGCTGGGGTGCCCGTGCCATGAGACGGTGCAGCTGCTCTACTGACACATAGTCATTCACACGCAGCCGGCGCAGAGATGGCGAGCGTGCAACAAGTGCCTCCAGGGCATCAAAGTTGAATGGAACGGTGACACAATCGAATGCAAGCGATTCCAAGGAGGTGTTGGATTCTGGGAACTTGGAGATCCAATCCACTGCCTCGTCCTCCTCATCCTCAAGGTAATCTTCAGTCAGATCCAGCACACGAAGATGCCTAAAACAACAAAAAATGTTGTCAATCCATGAGAGAATTAATCAATCATACTATTCCCCAATAAAGCAATAAGGGCAAGCAGACAACAAAGCACTGGAAATACCCCAAATCAGGATGTATCTAACCTAATTAGCGAGGCTATTTTTGCAACGAACCTAACGAGGTGGAGTAAAACTCAGACGAAGGCAAAGATTAGACCTAGACACTACCAAGCGTCACGACATCAGCGATTAGAACGTTAAGAACAATAAATAAAGAACCAGTAACTTAGGTAGGGGTAGGAGGCGAGTAGCGATCAGGAAACAAGCACGGCCATAAAAGCTCGCCGAGATAAGATTCCGATCCATGGCACAGCCCGACCAATAAAACTGAAAAGCGTAAAGGCCTATGCGCGAGCATTAACTAAGGCCGAATTTGCGTGGTGCTGCTACGATTGAACAAATGCACGAATGGCGTAGTATGATACCCTCCCAAAGCGAGTAAAGCTGGTAAAATACTCCTCACGATACCACAAGGCCGCTTAGATTCAGCTCGTGTGCATCGAGTACACCGGACTCAAAAGTTCAAGTACCACGGCGACGTACCGGCAGCGCTCTGCTATGACGGCGAGTCCGAGCGTGCTGAAGCCGTCGCAGCACACGAGCGAGAGCTCCTTGAAAAGCGGGAACGACTTGGCGACGAGGGCGAGGTCGTCATCGGTGACGGTCATCCGCTTGAGGCAGATGCGCTCGAGGCGCGGGTACGCCGGGCTGAGCGCGGCGAGCCAGGGCGAAAAGTAGGCGCCCCAGCCGTTGGGAAAGAGGTTGAAGTCCGCGAAGCGCGGCTTGCCCTTGAGCACGACGGCGCGCACGCGGGCGAAGCGCTCGACGGCGCGGCGCGGCGAGACGGCGTAGCAGTTGCCGATGAAGAGGTCGCGGCGGGTCTGCGCCTCGGAGCGGTACCAGGAGCGGCAGACAAGCGAGGCCGCGTTGCGGTCCCGCGCCGCGGTGAGGAACTCGAGCACGGTCTCGAGCACGTTCTCCAGCACCTGGTCCGGCGGCGCCCACCTGCCGCCGTTGCTGCCGCCCCTCAGATCCGGCTCCCACCTGTCCCCCGCCGCGCCGCCGGGGTCGTCCTCCGACATCTGCGACGGCGGCGAGTCAGAGTCGTCCTCCGCCGCATCGCGCATGCCGGACATGGAGGAGGACGAGGGGGTGGAGGACGGGCGGGGAGTGTTCATGTGATACTGGGAAAAAACTAAATATAATGATTAGTGATACTTCCTCCGTTCATCGCGGTTAAAGAATGGAGTAAAAGACCCTTCTGTCCCTCGTTAAAGACGGACTCTCACTCACCTTCTTAACGGAGTCTAGTGTAGTGTACATCGCGGTTGCAGCGCGAGAGCGCACATGGCAGGCGGCGCGCGTGGGTGAGGGCGGGCGGCCGACGCGCGGCTCAGGGCAAGGGCAGGCGGGCGGCAAGCGAGAGAGCAGCGGGAGAGCTTGCGAGACTGGGGACGCCGCAGAGAGCGAAGAAAAGCCAAAGCCTTTTTTATTCCAACCCCCTCCTCACCCTCGTCTGCCAACACAATAGCGGGAGTAGAGGAGGTGGTGGTGGTTTGGGCTCGAGGAGGACACGGACGACGATGGGAGAGAGCGATGGATGATGGATGCTGCGTAGCGCAGGTGACGGTCGGCGAGGCCCGAGGAAGAAAACAAGGCAGGACGACGCCACTGCAGCGCACAGAGGGCGCGAGACGAGGACACGGACGCGGACCAGTCGCCTACGAGTAGCGTGGCTTGTTCCGTTCCTCTCTCGGCGACTGGCTCTTTGGCGAGTTTGCGCCCACGCCGGTGCGGTGCTGTCTCAGCATGATACAGGACTGAAACAATGTGCAGCAATACAAAAGGCGGGCAACATGTTTAACAATGGATCTGTGTCTACTTCACTCATCAAGGTAAATGGTTACCCCCTTCTCCGGAGTTATTATTTGGATCTGAAGCAACATGTTTATTCAGTTCAGGGGTCATGGCGTGTAAAAATTTGGACAGGAACCAAACTGGCAAACGCTCAAAGCTAGTAGTACCAGCAGTACAGCGACGAGCGGCACTGTTGCAAAGCATGGCCACTCGAGGCGGCTTCCCCTGCAGCTGCAGCGAACAGGAGTATGCAACGGGTGCAGTCGGATGTTCAATTCAATCACGCCGCGAAACACCCGGGCCCCGGCCCGACTACTGTTCAGCTATACAACGCGAGGCCGAGAACTCTTGCTCGCTTTTTACTCCTGTGATGCGCTAGTAGTGTTCAGCTACAACGCGAGGCAGAAAACTGTTGCTCGCTTTACTCCTGTGATGCACCGATCGATGCGTTGTTCCATCACCAAGACTGGAATCCACGAGATGGTAGGGCAGAGTTTCCGTGCTCTCGGGGCCCCTATTCGCATGGACGTGTCAATTCCGGTCGACGGGATGAGCCGGTGCATGCTGCGCGCGACGCCATTGACCCTCTGCACGCTGATTAGGGCAGTCCACTACTCTACTGAAAGAGGAGATGACGGTCGAGTTTGCAATTAGCCATTTTTTGGCACTGGTTTTGTTTGCCTTTCTTGTTCCATCATTTTTTTTGCGATGATTTCTTGTTCCATCAGAGCCTTAAATTACATGGGGAAATACTGCCTCGTGGTGATTTTTCTTTTGTGAGGCGAATCTCTTGTTCAAAGGGGTGACGAGATTTCGCAGCATTAGCATAGCCAGGTAAATGGAAATTTTTATATACGGCCCCAACAAAACATGGTGCATATTGATTCGTTTCTTCTTTAATGAACACCTACTCCTAGTATAAAGCCTACTTGGATGACTAGGACGAGTAACAAATTATCTACGGCGTAAATGTAGCGTGATAAAATTTCACCGAATAAGGGCTTTTTTGAAGCGTAAAATTTTTGCAAAAATTTTACAAAAATTTATTCAATTTCATAAGAAAAATGTAGAAAATAAGAAACAAACACGGCGTTCCAAAAGAGACCTAATGGAACACTACAAATTTGACAAGTTTTAGTAGCAAAAGAAATAAACTGAAATATTATTAAACAATTAAAAACGCCATCAAACATGCCCTTATTCGCCTCGACGGCATACAGATTCCCCTCTGCGACAAAAGAGGCTGCCAAAAGAAAATACAGTGAAAAAGATGGGGATTCCACAGGCTCACTTGACTGATTGACTCGGAGAATCATGTAATGCATGGGATGGGGACTGGAGATCACTTGACAGAGATATCTTTTCCGTCGGAGCCAGCCAGTACCTCGGAACTCATGAAAAAACGCGAGACCCGAAGCGCTCAGCCGGGCCCTGCCGTGCGGTCTCGACTTCAGAGAACTACACCTGCGCTCCATGGAGGACATCCCAAGCTGTCGATTCCTGGATTTCTTGGCATGGCACGTTCCAGGTTCCCAACCGGAGCAGCTACGGCCGTCCTAGGTCTAGCTCACAGGCTCACAGCCTTGCTTGGTCCAGCAACTCAAAGACGACCAACGCGGGCCACAAGTCTTAGGCCCGACGCATTTGTAAAGCAACCATTTTACCGGTCACCTGAAAAAGTAACAGCCAGTTAATTAGCTAAACGGACGAAGATTATCCTTAATTCACACTCAAAACAATATGAAGCACTCCTTCAGTTATGCCTGTGTGAAAGTTTATCAGATTTCTGGGTCAGTACTCAGTATAACCATGTTCCAGAGAGTGACAGACCATGCATAATAATTGCAGTTTCCGTCGTTTCAAAATGGACTTGGATTGGAACATGCTGTCAGTAGCATGCTTTCTTGAGCAGCCAAGTCTTAGAAAGAGAAAAATGATACTACTCCATATTGGGGAAGCACATAGAGCGGAGTTAAAGAAAGCCGTGTTGGGGAAGCACATAGAACGGAGTTAAAGAAAGCCGTGTGAGTCACATGGGCAGAGCTAGCATTTTGGCAATATATAGGTGTTTACTTGAACACACATGAATTTTGGCACAAAACATCAATTTTCTAATTTTCTAAGCAATGTCACATGTACATATACTCAAAACAAGGAGAAACAAAGAATATTTGAGTATAAATCTTATTCTTTGGCCTGAAAAGGTTTACCTCAACGGTTTGCATAAGATTTCTCTGACATTTTCTCGTGTTTAGGTAATTATAGTTATATCGATGACTTTGACCACCCATTTTCAAAATCCTAGCTCCATCACTGGTTGGTCACATGTTCAATGCCAAGAAATTCAGTCTCATGAAAACAAAATAAGAATGTGCAGTCTATTTCTTGCACTGGTTGAGAGCTGTACAGCAAGAGCAGGGTTTTTGAGGGGGTTACCTTTGTTACAAATCAAATGCACAGTGCTTCTTATTCCGCTGCAAATTGCTCTGGCAACAATACATGCTGCCATTAATTGACCAGCCTGCTTAATAAAATTATGTTTAGAAGAATTGTTCCTGTACTTAGCATAACCAAACAGAAATGGAATGGCCGAAGAACTTGTTTTGTACGTACTTCACTGAAATGGCTATTCATAAACTTGTCAAAGTAACGATGTTCAGTAAACTTTTATATCATTGATCAATGCCTGATAAAAGCTTATAAAACAGTATGACTAACATGAAACATCAGATTGAAATGAATAAACACTAACTGGGACCTTTGTACACTATAGCAGAAAAAATTACAGATACTAGTGGCTTAGTAGATACAGAGTACTCATTTTCAAGTAACTGCAGATACTATTGCTGCAAAATTTACAAACACTCTTGCCTGCTCTAAATCCTCAAAGCTAGGGTTAAAGATCCCACTTCCCTCTGGCTTTGCATCCCAGCAGCAGATGACAAGTAAAACTCAAGTCATCTCTAGTAAAACCTAGAAGAAACTACATGTCCCGATGTAGATAAGCTTGGCTAAGCACTCCAAGCCAGTACTAAGCAGTATCCATCCATTAATCTGTGATAATTTTAAAAAGGTGAATTCAGTCCTACAAATCAAAGCAGCCCTGTTAAGTTTTCTATTTATCTTTCAGCAACACTTAGCATTCTGAAAAACAGTAACAGGAACTCTCCAGTCACTGAACTACTAGCGCAGCGCTTATTTGACGATACTCCATATATTTTCAGAACAGTGTTCTAAGCCGAGCGTAAACACTCAACAAAGCCAATCCGGGTCAAGTTAATTTAAGCCTGAGGTATTTCGAAAGGTTCTTTTAAACTTTCTTGTCGATTCTTCTGGGATTCATCTCAGGCCTACCTCAACTTGATTGGGACTAAAATGCTTTGTTGTTGCTTCTGCTGCTGCTGTGCAGTTACCAGACAATATAAGATAACAAGGGACCTTCCTATTCAGTAAGAAGAATATATGCTGGGCAAGGATATTACATGATATTATATCCAGATAATTGTTCCACTTCCATGAAATTGATCTGTCAATCTGGTATGCCAGTTAGCTATGTTGATTGATGGAACAAAGAAAAGCACCAAGTCTATGTCACATGACACAGAATATTTTTGGGATATTGTTCCCTAATAGCTGGAAGTAACATCAGAGATCAAAGAGTACCTCGTGTAAACTATTGATTACCTGCAATGACCAGAAACCACACCATAAATTGTCACAGCACTCATCTTCTTCTCATGCCAATGCTCTTCTTCTTCTGTGTTATTGCAAATCGCCTGGACATCGCAACATTGTAGAATTTCCTCATATGCTCTGACAGCCGATGTATTGCACCAAGGTTGCCTACAGCTGATAGTCGTAGCATGATAGCATCAAATTTCTTGTACGAAAGTTTCATGTCATGATTCATAACCTCATCAAGAAGAGCAGTTGCATCTTCTGTCCTTCCACAATCAAAAAGACCATCAATCATTAATTCATATGTATCAACAGCACGTGTGCATCCTTGCTTGTCCATCTCAAGCCAAATATCTAATGCTCTATGTGCCTCTCCCATATCAAAGAACATAACCATCAGCATATTATAGGTATGAACACTTGGCTCACAATGTGATTCTATCATCTTTTCACATAGTTCAAGAGCATCATCAGCCTTTCTAAGACTGCAAAGCACCTTCAGAAAGCAGTTGTAGGTGACAATGTCAGGAGGAAATCCAGCCTTCCCCATCTCCTCCAACACACGATAAGCAGCATCTAGTTTATCCAGCAAGCACATCCCTTCAATCAAATCTTTGTACGTTGATACATCAGGCATGCAGCCACAGCTTCTCATATCTGAAATCAGTTCAAAGCACTCCTCCATCCGATCAGCCTTAGCAAGCGCAACAATCATAATTGAGTATGTCTTGGCAGTGGGTGATGATATCGCCGAGCCCTGAGTCCTCATAAATTCAAACAACTCCCTTGCTTCCGATACCAAGCCAGCACTGCAAAATGATTCTATGGCTGCATTGTATGTGAAATTCTCGGGGGTGTGCTTCATCTGAATCATTTCTTCGAGCACCTTCATGGCCTTCTTAGGGTCCCTTGCCCGGCACCACCCAAAGAACAGGGTGCTGTAAGTCTCAGCGTTCCCTAGCAACTTCATTTTCACTCGGCCGAAAACCGCCTCTGCCTCCCTGACCATCCCGCACTTGCAGAACGCGTCCAGTAGAATGTTGAGCGCGTCAGTCTCCGGCGGCGTGCGCATCCGCACCCGACGCTTCTTGGCCAGCTTCCTGAGATGAGTGAGGTGCCTCTCCGTGTAGGCGCGCAGGATGGCCAGCAGGTCCTCGGCCGGCACGGACCTCGTGCCGCGGCGCTTCATGTGGTCAAGAACGTCGCAGAGAACGCCGAACTGGCGGCTCTTGTACCGTGTGCTCGACAGGATGTCGATCACATCGTTGTAGGTCGCTGGCTCGTGGTCGTACCCGTCCTGGTGGGACGCCCATGCGAAGAACCGGAAGGCCATCTTCTCCTCGTAGCGCAGCCGGTGGAGCACGTCGGCGACGAGCGGCGTGCTCAGTTCGGCGCCCAGCGCGTCGAGCGCGGTCTCCGTGGCCTCGTTGGATTCCGCCGCCGTCTTGATCATAACGTCGTAGATCCTATCCGAGAGCGCGGCGAAGCGCTCGTCCTGAAGGTGGGTGGGGAGGATGGCGTGCTCGGAGAAGAGCCGTCGCGCTGGGAGGCTGGGAAGATGCCACCGCGGCGGTAGGATTCTGGCGGGATGGTGCGGTCGGAAGAGGAAGGGTTTGGGGGAGTGTGCGGCGAGCGTTGGCAAGGACGCGGCCGCGAAAAGGCGGCGGAGGTGGCGGCACCGGTAGGGTAGGTTCATGGGGTTTGGGAGCGGAGGGCAGGCAGAATGATAGCGGGAATGGGCGATCTGGAGGTTGGAATCGAGGGAAGGGCTGGCTGCGTAGGAGGGTCTGGAGATTTGGGAGTTCGGATTGCACGGCGAGACGGCGGCCGGCGGCGCGCGTCGGCGATGTCTGCGCGGGTACGAGTACCAATGGGGAGAGCCAGAGGAATGGGATTTCGGCGCCGGTGGCGAAGCCGAAGCCCAGGTGGCCCGAGAGAGACCGAGCGTTGAAATGGCACAGCCCACCAGAGCGCTCTCGGCCCATGAGGACACCTACGCAGAATTTCTAAAGCAGAAAATAAATACGCAAGATTTCTCGAAATTCAGAGCCCAAGTGTACAATAACTTATGATGAAAAAAAAAAGATTAGCGTGAAGAATTCTGGCAAGCGCGGATGGCATACTCTGTCATCCGGTAATGCACGTCGGTATGCTCCTTGTGTTGTGCTTTGATCATGTTTGTGGCTGCACTACGGTAAATATGTTCTCGGGTCCTGATCATTAGTATAATACTCATTCATCTATAGATAATACACATTTCATATTGTCATATGCTTCTACTAGGCGATGAGGTGGCACTCTCATCAACATGGTGCCAGAATATAAACATGCGCACGAGAAATGGCATGCGGAACGCACAAACTTTCCAGTGTTGCAAATAAACTTTCAGGAGAACGTCTACAGAACATAATGCAACGGGAGGCTCATATGCATAATTTATAATGTGCAATATTAATTAACATGAGTATATCCATTGAATCGTTTGATAGCAGCCTCAGCATTCTCTTTATGCGTGAATTTGACAAAGCCGACCCAATTGCCTGATTCAGCCTTCTCGTCCACAGGTATTAAGACATGTAGACACCGGTAACACGACCAAATATGCGGCACAGCTCGATTAAGCTATGGCTAAAGACTTCCATGCTAAATGTAAGTGTAGTATCAAATGTAAGGCATCTGCCTAATGCTTGGTACTGAGTTATTCCCATAGTCACAAAGCTCTCATTCGGACTGAATTATCCTATACAGAACAAACTGAGAGCTGAAACTGTAATCTTTATAAAATGATGAAAAAAGAGCTAGACATTTATTCTAATAAAGAAAACAAAATTAGAACTTATAAAAAAAGAGCAGATACCAGAAAGGTACCCAATTGTGCTGAAACCTATCACAGAACTCTTGGCCACACTTCGTAGTTTCATAATTCATTCATCACCAATCAACTGAATTTGTTTCTGTCTAGCAGATTCCACATTTCCACTTCATCACCAATCAACTAGATAGCCATCAAAGGTAGTATGAAATATTAGTCAGAAACGGGTTAAAGTCACAAACCAGAAGCAACACAAATTTAGCATTTTAACATAGCAAATTTATAAATTAACTACCTCCAGTACCATCCAATCTTCCTCGTCCTCACCCTCCTCGCTCTCGTCCTCAGAAACATCGTCGTCGTCGTCCTCGTCCTCGGAAACATCATCATCGTCCTCCTCGTCCTCATGCTCGTTGAGGAGCACTCCAAGGGCATGAGGCTTCCTGAATTTTTCTGCATTCTACATAGATATTGCAGGACTTATATAATTATATTAGTAATATGCTTTTCGTTGAAGAAAAAATTGCAGCGGCGGCGGCGCTGCCTTCCCCAACCGTCCCTGGAAGGAAAAGAATGGGACAACACTGACGCCATCAACCTTTCAACCCCCTGGCGTCGCCACCGACACCTTGACCAAATGACCAGATCCAACAAGCTAAATCACGAAATACGAAAGGAAAAGAAGCTGGAGAGGCTAGAGAAGCAGTCGAACACACCTCTCAAAAGGCTTTCTCCTTATCCTCCATCGAACATGGGCCAAGATCAGCTAGCATTTTCGCGATGCCGTCGAGGTCGTGGTTGAGGACGAATCTAATAACCCAAGCAGGTAAAGGCTTCCTTTCTTCCATGATCACCTCAGATTGACGCGGGTGGGGCAGGACGGCGAAAGAGGAGAGGGTTAGGCGACGTGGCGGTTGGGATGTGCGAGATCGCGAGGAGGTTAAAAGGGTCGTGCGACGGCGGCGTACTTATGGTTTCTATCTGGGCCACAGTTTTCGATAAAAGTGGGCTTGGACTATTAGCAAAGAAAGGCCGTCAAATGGGCCTGTAGGAACCGAGCCTGACACAATGGGCCTCAGGCGTCAAGGATGGACACGGATTCGAGACTGCCGTCCAGTTTCAAGATACTCATTCTACGTCGCTGCCATTCGTATCCTACCATGGGCAGCCCTGTAGCACCGGCTTCAAACCACTGCACGCGCACAGTGCGCTATCGCACGTATCTTTAGATCGCACCAGGCACGCGCCGCCGCCACGGTCCTCTCCACTGTGCCCGCGTAGCCAGAGCTGCCGCTGGCACCATCGACGAGGCACCCTAACCGAACTGTTCCTCGTTGCATCCAGGCGGGCAGAGGACACCAGCCGATCTCTTCCGCGCTGCTGTTCCCTTTGCACGCGACGGGCTCGGCTCTGCGTTCCGCGAGCAGGGTTCGCGACGTGACGCGTCTTCCGAGTACTGTTTTCTGATCCAGCGTTGTCACGCAGGTTAGACTCTCCCGTCCCCGATGCTGAGGCGGACGGATCGGCGCGTGGAAAACGGAGGCGATTAGTTCCTTTCGGCGTCGATTGGCCATGCGCAATTAGTCAACAATGATCAACAAAGGTTAGTGTTCGCGTTCGAGCAATTTGATGCGTCCGTCCAATTACGAGGGGAGCAAGCGAGGTGGCGTAAACTACCGGATCGATCAGCTAACGGACATGGAACCCCGTCGACCTTCTCCTGAAATCGTGGCTCAAAAGCCCTCGAGTCCGGGGATCGCCACGACCATGAAACGACAGGTGGTTCCCGTGGTCAGCAGTTTCCTGCGAGAGTTGGAACGATCGTCGCGTGCGGCAGGTGCGCGTACTTGGCATCCTGGATCGGGGAAGGAATTATAGCACAGGGGCCAGGCGCCTCGTGGTTCCCGACTGCGGCGCCACTGTTGTGAGGTGAGACTGTGCGAGCAGCCTGCAGCTCTCAGCGTTGTTGGGGCCAGGCTTGCACGAGCAATAGTGTCTGCCTGCCACAGTTCAAGCGATTGTTGTTCTTTTTATCGTTCCTTGTGGAGATCATATTTATTTTTGGTTAGGAGTATTTTGTATGGAGAAGTCAAGACTATCTATAGCGTATAATGTCCAACCTACTGGAGGAAAAAAAAATGGTAAGTGTCGGATGAGTTCCACTTGGATTGCCCCTCTCTGTGATACTTATACTCCCTTCGTTTTTTAATTGATATCATTATTAATTTTTAAATTAAATTTTAATTATTCGTTTTATTTTAAAATTTTGCTCGAATACATAAAATTTTAAGTTGTGATTTAAATAACTTTAATAATAAATTAAATTATATTGAAATATATAAAAAGTTATTAATTTTTTAATAAAATAAATAATCAAAATTAAATTTAAAAGTCAGCTGTGACATCAAATAAACGAACGAAGAGAGTACGTCCAGCGCTGCACCGTAGCGACAAGCGAACGGGAATCGGGCGAATTGGAAACTGCCGGTCCGTACGCATCAGATAATCAAGGGGCTAGCGACTGGTTAGTAGGTTAATCCCGTTCTCCTGCGCACCATCACCAACTATAGTTAACGTAAAGTGCAGCGCCTTCAGATCGACAGGCCGGACATGCGCGGCCGTCCCTGACCGGCTGACCTCATTCTCTCTCGCCTCCGTCCTCGCGTTCCGTGGCCCATGATGCCCATGGCAGACCGGGTCGTTGTCTCCACTGCGCATCCATGTTATTCCACACGCTCCTTTAAAGGGGCCACCTCGACGCATCCCTCTTCGTTCTCCTCCATGTACATGTTCTTCTTCCCATTGGTCGCCGCGTCGAGGGCAGCACTGCACAACCCAGCTGAAGCTGTGTGGTCTTGCCGTGTAGTCATCCAATAGTCATCGTTCATCGATCGTTCTTGTCTACCAAGTCAGCCATGGCGCTAGAAGCTGTAGTGTTCCCCCCGGAGCACCTCGCGTGCGCTGCCAAGGTCATGTCCATGGGCGCGTTCTCGGCGTCACCAGAAGGCTGCGGCGGCGTCGACATTGAGGAGTACTTCGAGGACAAGGGCGGCGTCGTGCTGCACGGTGCCGACGCGGCCGCCAACTGGGACGCGGCGCTTTGCTGCCCGTGCTCCGTGGCTCCTGGCGCCGTGGAGGAGCGCTGGGACGTGCAGGGCCGGTCCGTGTCGCCGCCGCCGGTGCCGCCCGCGCTAGCGCCCGAGCGCGGCAAGGCGTCCGCGCCGGCGTCGCGGAGGCGGCGAAAGCGCCCTAAGGCTGTGAAGAACCAGGAGGAGATGGAGAGCCAGCGGCGCAATCACATCGCCGTGGAGCGCAACCGGCGGCGGCAGATGAACGAGTACCTCGCCGTGCTCCGCTCCGTCATGCCGCCCTCCTACGCGCAGCGGGTACGTACTTACGCACGTGTCATCCTAGTCTAGTACTCCTACCGAGTAGCACCAGGGCACGAGGAGCTTTACAGGTCACGTCACCGCGCATGTGCACGAACGAGCGGCTTGGCATTCACCGCATCCCGGATTGCTCGTGTCCCCCTAACTTTTCACTGTAACGAATGTCAAATCTTGTTGCTCCCTCTGGCCATATGCTGCTGTCTCGCTGCACCATGCCGCTTTGGTTCCATATGTCACGGAATCTATAGCGATCGATCATGTACTGCACTGCGGCTTACAGCTTAGTGGGAGATAAAAAAAAAAACGTGTACTGCACTGACTGATGCCCGCTCATCAAAAGCCGCACCATCTTGTTCGCGGAGCTCTTGGTTGCAACCTAATGGCATGTACCATTGCGCAACATGTAACGTGTGCGGGTCGTACGGTGTCTGCAGGGTGACCAGGCGTCGATCGTGGCCGGCGCCATCAACTTCGTCAAGGAGCTGGAGCAGACGCTGCAGTCGCTGGAGGCGCAGAAGCGCGGCGCGCAACCCTTCGCCGGATTCTTCACGTTCCCTCAGTACTCGACCGGTGCCGTTGCTAGCGGCGCTGCCAGCGATGATAACGAGGGCTTGTCGGGCGGTGATCATCACCAGTGCGCACCGCGGCGCGGCGCGGCCGACATCGAGGTGGCCGTGGTGGAGAGCCACGCGAACGTGAAAGTGCTCGCGCCTCGGCGACCGAGGCAGCTGCTGAGGATGGTGGTGGCGCTGCAGTGCCTCGGCCTCACCGTACTCCACCTCAACGTCACCACCACCGCCGACAACCTGGCCTTCTACACGTTCAGTCTCAAGGTAACAATACAAACAAATCAATCAAGACATACTGACGCTCTACGGCAAAACAAAGCCATTTTTTCGGCATGCTTCACAAGGTGTTTTGTTTCTGTTGCCAGATAGAGGACGAATGCTGCCAGATAGAGGACGAATGCCGGCTATCGTCGGCCGACGAGATCGCCGCCGCGGTGAACGAGATACTCGCGAAGATCTCCGAGGAGGACGCTGCTGGCCAGCCATCTACTTTAGCCGGAGAAACTAGTTCAAGGGAGCGTGTCCTGTAACGTCAAAGCGATCCCATTAGATGGACAACTCTGGCAAGTGGTGCACTCGCGCCACTGTCAGGGATACGTACGCACTGCATTAGGACGGCCGACGGCTTCAAGTTGTTTGCGTGCAAGTAAACACGTATCGATTGTACCTGATTATATTTTTGTAGTACACTTCCATACGTATGCATTCCTCTGAAAGATGGAAGTCGCGTCTTTCAGCGGCAATTATCAGCATCGAGTCGAGAAAGGCTGTGCGTGTGCGTAAGACATGAACTGAACCGGTGGACCAGTTTTCCTTTGACGGGTCAGGCTGCATTATGCTCACCGGATGATGAGATTGGCTATCATGGAGTATTTGTTCAGATTAGTGCGGGCACTCTCTAATCCCTATCTATCTTGTCTAATGATAGAACTGGCCCGCGCCAATTATTTGATATGTTAATACGATCGTACTTTCTCTGTTTTTAAATTGATATCGCTGTTGATTTCAAACATTAATTTTGACCACTCAGTCTTATTCATATTTTTTTTGATAAATATTATATATTTTATTATAATTTGATTTATCATTAAAGTTATTTGAATTACAACTTCAAATTCTACACATTTGAGCAAGTTTTATTGAATAAAATAAATTATCAAAGTTGAACTTTAAAATTAACAGTGATATTAATTTATGAATGGAGGAAGTATCGCCACCAGCCATCTAGCTCACGTGTGCTTTGACAGCTCCATATTTCAAGTATACATCTGACAAATTAACAGCGTTGCACTACCGAAAACGGAGCCACTCGGCAAAGCCCATAAAACACCACCCACGACAAATTCCACTCGGCTTACCTTGTGATGACAAACAACTGTTTGCCGAGTTGTCTGTCTTATCGACACTCGGCAAAAACAAGCTCTCGGCAAAAACTGAATCGAAAAAAGCACGAAAAAATCAATTTTTTTTTTTACTTGGGAGAGGATCTCACATTTTTCGCACTAACCGGTCGTGACAATTTTTGCAAATCAGCCAGTCGCCGGTTTTCGAATTCGAACCTCTGACCTCCCTCGCGCGCACGCTCCCCTCTAACCACTCCACCACACTGTCACTGTCACTTGTGTTTAGATTCTATTTTAGTTCCACCGTTAACTACAAAGTTTTATAACTTTTTGAGATCTACAACTTTCATTTTGGTAGTTTATCCATCTGAGATCATTTACAAAATTTAAATTTCAAATTTAAAAAATTCAAACATAGTTTTTGATTAGAAGATAATTTCAAATCAAAAAGTTGTCAACTACAAAGTTTTCTAATTTTTCGAGATGTACAACTTTTATTTTGGCTATTTCTCCGTCCGAGGTCGTATGAAAATTTTAAATTTTGAACTTGCATGTTTGTCGAGTGTTTTTTTTTACACTCGGCAAAACAGTTATTTGCCGAGTGTTTTTTTTACACTCGGCAAACAAAAAACAACTGATTTTTTAAAGCATATTTGGAGCAGCAAATTAATTCAAATTAAAAAAATATTTAACTACAAAGTTGTATAACTTTTCAAGATTTGTAACTTTTATTTTGATCATTTGTTCATCCGATATAGTGGTAGTAAAATTCATAAATTTTATATATCTTTTTTATAGTTTCATGAAACAGATACGTTTCATTCGGACACTCGGCAAATACCTTGTTTTTCGTTTAACTCTCGGCAAAATGTTGTTTATCGAGTGTCCAAAAAATTACATTCGGTAAACTATCTAACACTCGGCAAACATTCGATTTCCGGTTAGTGTTAGTCATTGCTCCGAAAACTCTGCTGTGCAAGGGGATGCGGATGAACTGCAGGTGCGCGTGGAGCATTCCATCACCGCGTTTTGATCGTACAGTTTGGGGCAAATAAAATTGCAGGATGATTAGCGGGAAGGTTTCCTCATTGGGCGCTGAGAGAGCATAAATTTTGGGAATATGACCATGACATTGCATTGTCCGACTGACGGTGCATGAACAGCCTTGTTGTTGTAAAGATGCAGAAGATGAGAACGACACAAAAGGAAGGGAATTCTTCGACCTGTACGGACCTGATTATCAACGATCGAGATGTCCCCAAATTAAACGGCGATTTCACAATCTTTTTTCCTGATAGAAATAAATAAATAACGTAGGTAGGGATTGTCTGTCAGTCGACAAAGCGAATGGAGGTAAGAGCACACTAACAAATGTACGATCTCAAATGGACGATCGTACTGCCCTTGTTACTGTGACCGAAAGGAATGTTACTAGGACGTGCGTGCCTATGAAGTGGTGCAGCAGACAGCAAAGTATTTCGCGCATGCATGCCGCAGCCTTTATTTCTTTTGGGATTCGTGACCACGTACTGGCAGGCATGTACATCAATGTAACTGTAGCATGGCATAGACGGCTCAGAGACTCGGCTGCCAACACAAAACGGCAATTCAAAGGCCCCATGGACATTGAAATCAGGCTTTTCTAGACCACAAAGCAAAGGTATAGATTACGCATTATTCGCAAAAGTAGACATGGTTAAAAATTGATCTTCATCCGTTTTGACTTAACAGTTTTAATGGGTTCTAAACCTAATCGCACCTTAATCGAGGGCGCTCAGCCCATTATGGCTGATGGGCCTTTGACGCCAACGTCACAATAAATAGAGGTGGGGGGTCGGCCGAGATTCATAACCTAAATTCGTCCGTACCGCCGCACCCCACCGACATCCCTAAACCCGATCTGTGAGGGGGCGCTGTGCCGACAGTAAGCACCACCACCGTCACCGCCACGACGACCGTCGTCACCGGGAGATCGACGACGTCGCCGTGACTTCTACGCCACTGCCCTCTTCACCAACAGACACTGTTCTAGCGCAAAGAACAGCATCGATAAAGGGCAGATAGCCAGATCGTCTTCCTCGACTCCGGTGACCGGATCTGAAGGTATTGACCACCTCTGAACCAAAGATCTATTATCGATACGGAAACTCTCGGATCTACACTCTTAGACATCAGAAAAAGATCACAACATTGATATCAGAGCCAGATCTAAGAGTGGATCCCGACGAGTATAGAAAAACTCGCCGGAACCCTACTCGCGAGCAAAAATCCGAAAGAAAATTGTAGCCGTCGGCTACACTGTGACGGATGCCTAGGGCTCCGCGAAAGAACCGCAAAAAAGAAAAGAAACATGCGGAAAAAAAAGAACAGCAGCCGCAAAAGAAATCTCTAATAAAAAAAAGAGCAACCAGAGCCGACGCACGGCCCCA
>BCLH01001623.1:49007-77263 GCA_001602315.1 Zoysia pacifica | reverse complement strand
CCTGTCCGGCGCCGCTGTGCTAGCTACAGCGCTGACCCATCGTGTCTGGCAGTCGTCGCAGCTTTCTGCTGGAGTGTCGCCGTGGTGAACCTCGTCCTGTCTCGTCGGGACGGATGGCAGCTGGTCCCCGGAGTAAATGTACCATAACGCGGTACCTGCCTTCTGGGGGTCGCTCCCGGGTGTTATCCTCAGGGCCCGGAGTCTTCGCGCCCTTGCGCGGCCATGCGATAGCCGTCGTAGATCGTTGCGGAGGGGTCGGAGCCCGTGTCATCCGACCCTCGACTTTCTCTCGTTTGAGCGATCTGTTAGGTACCCGGGGTACGTGATCCCGACAAATGGCAATGATTTTTTTAATATGCACCCCAAGAGAAATTATTTCTATGTCCGTAAACAAGTTTGACGATGAAGACTTTGTTTGGTAGAACTCTGGCTCCTTCAAAACCTTATGACTTCTTTGAAAAGAGGTTTCTGGCACCTTCGACTCATCGAAAATGTTTGGTAAACAGCTTCTCTAAAAGTATGGAATAATTTACAGTATTAAGTGTCAATATAGATAGAGAGAGCCGGTGAATTTAGCATCTTTTGATGACTTCTTGTTTCTCTTTCTATTTTCATGCGACTTCATAAAAAAGAAAAAAAAGGAAAAACAACTCTTTAATACCCTATTTGGTACGACTTAACCAAAAAACAAAAAAGTCAACGAAGAGGCCCTACCAAATGAGGCCGAGGTCACGCTCCAGTGTCATCTAGCAACTAGCAATTGGGCTTGACAAGGAGATAATTAACGCTACATAGTTTTGACTAGTGACTAATTTAATTCTACTGTTTGGGTGGGTTTCAGTGTTCTACAGGCTTGGAGGATGGTCATTGGCAGCGGTTGCAACACAACTGTAGGAGTAGGTGACGATAGGGGACGAATGTGCTGCCAGGCAATAGGGGGTGGAGAATAATAGTGGTCAAGGAAGTTTGGATGAGGCGGCGGCGGTGACTGTTACTCCGTATTGGTAAGTGCAGTGAGGCGAGGCGACAAACCACTAGAGTTGGAACAAGCTTATTGCGGCAACAAGGGTGGCCATGGTGCCCAACGTTGGTGGCGGCATTGGGAGGCAAAGTTGAGGAAGAGATAGGTCTAGGAAGAAAATGACCTATCAAAAATGAATAACACCAGATGCTTAACCAAAATGGAGATGTTTGTACTGAAAGGGGTGCTCATTCTCAAGTTGTGTGCTAATTAGCCCTATAATAGAAGATAATATACAACTAATCATTGTTTGTGAAATTGAACTCAAAAGATATATGATACATTTCAAATGTCATTAGTTGCTAGTGGGCTGCTGTACCTCATTCGTCCCAAATTATTTCTCATTCTAGCTAAGTTTTTTTCAGATTCATAAAATCTTCAATGTATTTAGACATAGCGTTGTTTGTATGCAATGAATCTGATAAATAGCTAGACTGGTAAATAAATTGGGACAGATGAAAAGTGTGGTAAATAAATTGGGATAGATGGAGTATATGATTGTTGGTTTGAGTCTCCTTATCTGGCCCATAACCATAATTAATTTTTAGAATATGCGTGTTTGTTTTACCTTTTGTATTGACCATATTCTACAATCAGAAACCGAGTCAAAGACTAGCCTAGATATGTGAGTAACCTCACGTAAGAATCATGTTTATACACCTATAGGTGCGAAGCCAGCTCACTCACTCGCTGGGGTCACCAAGATTATTAACGAGGCCAGTGATCTTAATTTACATCAATTAGCAGTATTTTTATATTAATTTGATTAAAAGTCGTCGGAGTCAGCTGATCCCGATGGCACCACATAGCTTCGCCCCTTTCCACCTCTTGTATGACGTACACGCGTACCATACAAACGGTTATGTTTGGAATCTTCTTGCATCAGATTCTACGGTTCACTAATTGTTTGAACAGTGTTTTGTTTTTGATTTTTTGTACCACAGATTTCAACAGATATTATTACAACAGCATGTCAAAAGATTGAGACGGCAAAAAGAGCAACAACGACGGATGCGTTTGAGAACAGATACTGTACTTAACTCTATTTTTGGTTATTTGAAACGTAGAGATTTCATATAAATTTTATAAAAATTAGTTTAATTTCACTGAAAAAATATAAAAAAAATAGGAAAAGAAATCCTCTAATCAAAAAGAGACCTTAGACGTGTACGTTTGCTTATAATTATCTATAGCACCACTCAGGCCGCGTGCAATGGCGGAAATACGGTACTCCTACAATATGGACGGAGTATGTGAGCGATCTTGGTCTTGTACGTGAAGGTGACGGCTGCGATGCTTCCCGTTATCTAAAAGCTCACGAGTTCTTGTATGCCCACGAGGTCGTCACAAAAAACTACATGACGATAACAAGGGGAATGAACTACAAATGGAGTAGTGGAAGTCAATTCGAGATTTTTTTATAATTCAGTTCCTTCTATGAAAGTTCATCAAGTACTTAATTCCTCACCAAACTTGCTCTGACCAGACGGAGGGATCGATCTTTGGGGAAAAGTGTCTATTTCCTTGCGTACAAGTACTAGTATTTGCCACCATCATGTGTTCATCCTCCAGTGCTGCCTGCACGGCGCATTGCTGATGAATATGCAAAAGCCGTTAGAGGCTGCTTTAACATGCTACGTAATTAATTTATAAAAAAGCTATGACTTGTCTCACCACAATTCCTTGTTGAAAACATACCAGACAATCCTAATTGAAACGTCCATGTTATCGATTCAGCCCTGCTACTGTGCTCCACCTGCCCGCATAATCCTTCTTTGGTAACCAAATAGGTAGCTAAGGCCAAATGAGGAAGCTTTAGTGAACACAAGCATGGGACACACTTAGAACATAGTCACAACATACAAATACTGCAATCATTTTTGTCTCTTACAAAAATGTGGAACACACTCTTTTCATTCTTAAATTGTTGTCGTTATTTACTTCTACCATTACTAAAGTTATTTGAAACACGACTTATAATTATATATATTTGAACTAGAATTTTTTTTAATAAGATAAATAAAAATTGATACTAAAATCAACAACAACAACAATTTAAGAATGGAGAGAGCAGCCATCATGACCCAATTAAGTGTCCAACGTGTGCCCGACGTTTCATCATGGCCGATTCAAGTACCAAAGGTGTGCCAACGTTTACAAATGCAATTAAATCCCATTCAAAAAAAAAAATGCAGATCATCCACGAAGAAAGACCGGAGTTCCACAAACACTGGCAAAACTAATAAGATTATCGTTTACAAATGTATAACACGGCAATTAATGACTCGATACCAATAAGATTATCTAGTTCTACTGAGATGACACTGTCCTAATTAGTACACATAAGGTAGGATCCTCCATGGCACAAGCTTGCAGTATTCTACCCAGATCTCCTTGTACTTCCGCGAGCACCTAGCTTCATCTCTTCTTTCCCTCCATATTAGTAGAATGAGTAGGTAGGTAGGGTAGAAGTACGGAATCACAGAACTGCAACCATGGAATGGATTATTAAATCATACAAGTCCATTAGAGAGCAAGTTTGTTAAAAGATGAAGTCACCTGGCTCCACACGGCAAGCTGAACGAAAGTGCTAGAAGCAGATCTCCTAGGTAATCACAGTGCCTCGCAATGCCCCTGTAAGAGGACGACAAGCTCTGTAATTTTAAATTCAAAACATAAGACCATCACTCTCAAGAGCAGCCCAAATTTCATTGGTCAACCTAGCAAGAAACGGGACATGAGTAGAAATTGCTTCAGCTGCATATCGGTTATAAACACCAGTTGGTGCAGACCTCAATCTGCCTTTCCCATTTTTAAATTCATCAGTATCACTGTACCATTAGAGGTGATATCTAAAAAAAATTTTAGACGTAGCTTGTAATATTTTTCTATTTCATGAGTAGGAGCACAGGCTACCATTCAAATATGTCAAAATAGTCAATAGCAAGCATAACCAAAACAATCTGCACAATTATATGACTGACAATGGAGAAATCAACATCCACAGAGTTCCACAGGATGCATGTCATTACCAGTAGCCAGAAGCAAGTAGCTTTCCACTGACAACTCTGGGAGGTTTACACCATATAGGAGCTTTAGGATCCTTCTTAAACACATGTTTTTGCTTGTTAGCTCCTCTCAACACTAAGTAGCTATGTGTCATGATACAAAGTTGAGATTAGAATGCAAGAAACTGTTCCCCATAGAAAATATATAGTACAATAATAGGAGCTGGAGGAGAAGCAAGAGTACCCAATGAGGAAAATGCAGCAGTTAGCTACCGCAGCCAAAAGAGGCAGTTCAACTTTATTTCTCAAAAGCCACCAACCCTAATCAACAATTCATTATAATCATAAACAGTTACTGCGAACATTCTCACTTAAGTGACATCTTGGATTCACACACATGCTATAAATCTGACTGAGATAAACACAAATCAGATCGATTTAGGGAAGGATACTCTGCCTAAGCCACTCAATGGCACCATGAGTCAAATTTTGCAATAGTGAAATAGAAAGAAAATACATACCTGAATAGTGAAGGTGAAAGGAATGAAAACCAGATCACCAAACACCAGCATGAAACCCAGTCTTTCTGCAATAATGTCCCACCTGGATAAGATAATTTAGGAAATCATAGGAAGAGAAAGATCATAGTTGGAGCTTTATTCTTCTCTCAGGAGATCTTACAGATATTTTCAGGCACACTGTAGTCATGATCTATATACCATTGATAGCATGTCGTACTTACGTTGAGGTCATAAATTCTTCATGGACGAAGTAATCTATAACATACCACTGCATGAATAAACATAATTTCAAATAATAAATTAGAATATACAAATAAGAATAAAGTTTTGTCAAATACCCCACAAAAGAAATGGTAAAGAATAACCGAAAGGTTGACGGAACCAGCTAGGTAGCTCTTAGCAAAGAGAGAGAGGTTGATAAATAACCATGCCATCATTCCAGCCCATATGAAAAAGAATCTGCGATATTCAAAATCATAATTATCACGAACATTTTTTTTGAGGGAAACAATTACAAACATTTTGTTAACATCAATTATTTGGATGAAAATTACTGCAATTGCAAATTATTGTTGTCTGCATATTATAACACAGATCTAACAAGAGTTGTCATGTAGCACACCAAACTTCTTTTGCACTTCTAATCATCTTAGAAGCATGACGAACATGTAAAATGTCTTTTTAAAGTTGGAATATTGAAAGAAATGCAAGTGTTAGTCATAAGAGAACACAATCAATGAAAAATTCATTTGAGTTTTGTCATCCATTCCCATACCTACGTGTGCCTCTCAATTCATTCGGATACCGTAACACTATTTGCCACTGGTGCCCCTGCCAATTTTTGAGAACTTGACTAGCAGCAGAATGCAGCAATCATCGAGAATACTAGAGAACCTCAATTTTTCAAAGGGTTAAACAGATCATCAATAAACCATGTGTAGAAGTTTCCAATCAAACCGAAAACAGAACTCTCAAAGAAGACCCACTCCGGTTTGAAAAATTTAAATCCAGTAACACACTCATATTATGTAAAAGTAAACTGATGACATACTTGAGATCAACTCCCATAAAATGAGGACTAAGCTGCACTCCCAGCCACCTATTGAATACAGTGATAAACACAATAAGCATCCATGCTAAATAAAATATAACTGTATAACTAAATTAAACAGTTAACTACATGAAGGATATGACATGATAGCATAGTATTTAATGCAGTGAGGCGTTCTGTTGTGACTATGGAGCTACTTACAGTTACAGCCTAGGCGACAATGCAATACTAAAATTGTCCATAGTGACCATGAAAGGACTCGGTGCCTAAGCGTCACCTAAGCAACGACTTAAAAACCAGGCATGACAGGTGAAAGCTTTTGCGCACTTGATCACTCAATCTTGACAAGAATTATTATCAATCATCTTTTCACATATTAGTCATGAAAAAGAGTTTTGTTTGTACCAATCTTGTATGAAGTTTCCATTGACATGTGGTTTCAAAGAAGAACTTTGTGGTGAGACTGCAAGCCAGCAAAATAGAGTACGAAAGAGACCTGCAATCAGGAAGTTACAAAAATGAGAACAAATCAAAAGGTTTCCACTATTTAGTTTGTGACTGGACATTACTAAATACTGCATCAGAAAAAATGAATGGTGGGGGCCAAATGTCATGATAATTTTAATATAAATAACCTGATACAAATATTTCACTTGGGTTTGTCAGCTCAAATTGGTTGAACTTTGTTGCTGCCAAATTCTAGTGACAGTTGGGGGGCGAAATTGGGAACTCAAGACAAACCCATGGCCAAGCAATGTCAAACTGGGCGGACAAGCATTCAGCATTTGGTTTCTGAATACTTAAGGGTGTAAAACTCCAAGAAAAAAGAGCTAAATCTAATTTTCTAAAAATTCCGAAAGGCCATGTTATTTGGACTGGCGTTAAAAAGCTGGAAACTCAAATTGCAGAATGTACAGCGGAAGTATCTACATTTTGTAAGTTTTTTATATTAATATTATTTTTGCATAAAGGTGCAGATTTCCTTTCTTTTTTCAATTTTCATTGGTCGAAGCTTATCTTCACACAAATATACGTCAAAGGTCAACATGGTTAGGTCCAAGGTGGAACCTACAAGGACGCTAAAGATGAATGCCGCCGACAGCAGCTCCAGTCCCCTGTCAGCTATGACCTGCAAGCATTAAAAAATAGTAGGTAAATCAAGTCGTCATGTACCATGTTGATTTCACGACGAACATAAACGGGCATAAACAACACATTATGCTCGCTATCCAAATACTCTGCCGTTCAATCCCGGTCGAACCAGAGCATATTTCAACGGGGCAACTGGATTGTTGAATGCGCGCTACTAAAGGTAGGAGGACTTAAAACAAGCACGCAGAAGCTCACCGTTGGAAACATCCACTCCATGTAGACACCCAGCGCAGAGAGCCCCAGCAGCATCAGAAGCGAGAGCAAACCTATGGGTCACGAAGCAATCAATTTGCTCAGAAGATGATGAACATCAAACAATGCAGAGGCAGGGGCGGCAATCGCGGGGGCAGCAGGCGTACCATTGCAGCGGTAGTGGAGGCGGGAGGAGTCGGCGAGTACAGCGCCAGCGACGAGCTTCCCAGGGAGGATGGCGCCGGCGGCAGCGAGATAGCCTAAGTAGGCGAGGAGCACCACCACCTGCACAACGCAGCAGGGCACGCACAAGCACAGACGGAGCGATCTATGCGCATCAGAGGAGAGGAGCGCAACTGCTCAACATGGCTCGCGAGAGATGAGGGCGGAGGCACCCACCGCGTTCCGGGAGGACACCAGCGCGGGCAGGACGGCGGCGGTCTCCATTCTCCGTCGAAGCAGTGGGGATCTCAAGGCGGGCGCGCGCCGTATGCGTGGACTCCGGCCGCGAAACATCGACGACGGAACAGAGAAGATGGTGGCGATGAGTTCAGGGCCCATTAGCATTTTCGGCCCAAGTGAAATTTGGGCTGCCATCCTTGTGGAAAAAATATTTGGACAAAAGCAAAAGCTCAACCTTTTGAAATGCAGAAATGTCACAGTGATCTTACAATAATTTTATAAAAATTAATTCAATTTTCATAGAAAAAATGTAGGATTTAGAAAAAACTTTTTTGTTCCAAAGGGTCATCATCGACAACATATGGTTGCCAGCTGTGGGGTAGGCAGGATTTGAAATACGGCAAACTAATCATGCACTCTAGCTCTAGATGTAGAAATCATGGAAAAATATTGAAAATAGAGAAAGTATATTGGAAAATGAAAAAGAAGAGTTGAGAAGAGAAAAGATGGTTGAACCAGTGCACCATTAATTTATATGATAGTGGATGGATCAAAGGTGTATCCGTTTGGAACAGAGGATTTTCTTCTTTTTCTGCATTTTTTCTTTTGAACGTTAACTGATTTCTGTGAAATTCATGTATTCCAAACAGGGATTGAACATATATATAATAATATATAAATTCAAGTAAGTTTTTAAAATCTACTTAACTGTTGATTTTTTTAAAAAAAATTATTTATTTTTTAACTAAAGAGCTTCAAAGGGTAACTAGACGCACATTTTTGCACCATTACATGTGATGTATCAATATTGTTTACATCAGACTTCCTACGTATAGCATAATTGATGGATGAATGTTTTATTTTATTTTTTGTGAATGTTAATGTTTTGATTTAGGCCTTGTTCAATTATGTTAGAGATGGATGTGAATGAGAGGGATTTAAACCAAACTTACTTAAAATGGATTCAATCCCACCAATCAACTCTAAGAGCATATTCAATAGTCCTCTCAAAATATCAACTTAAAATGTGCTTTTTGGACCAACCAAAAAAATTTTGAAAGCTATTTTAATCACCTCCTCTAGCAACTTTTTTAAATATGTGCCTAAATTTGAGCTAAATCAACGACCCATCCTATGAGCAATTGCACAAAATATCTATTAGAGGCTCTTTACACTTTTTCCCTTATAGTTTGATGTAGGAGTTGGTGAGCTATTGAAGATGCTCTAATCCATATGGGATGAGGAAGAAACGAACAAGCCCTTAAGCGGTGTACACATATGGTACGCATCATAATGTGGTCATTCCACTAAGATCGATCTCAGCATTTATAAAAAAACAAGAACGAGACATTGAAAAACAAAAGAAAGCAAATCTGAAATGGAACCGTCAGTACTAAAGATCCCCAGTCCTCTAGTTTCCATGGCACGCTACTTCGCTCTCACTGCAAGTCAACAGTTCATAATTGCCTTTCCTCTTCTAAGGTCCTGCACAGCTAATTTACAAAAATAAATAAATACTGTGCTAAACAGTAAATTTATTTTATAATTTATTAGTTCAGCACCTTCTCAAAATAAACTTAAACAGCAGCTTATTTTTTAGCTGCTTTTCACCCGCTGAAAAAAATAAACTGCTTTTCACCAGCTAAAAAAATAAACTGTTTTTTTATTAAATTTCAGCTATACCAAACAGAGCCCTAAAAACTGCATTCCAAATGCTTTCAATAATATATTGGCATTTTAACTCAGATAACGGTTCGGTTATGCACCATAGTTAACTGTCCCATACTCGAGAGAGCAGTTCACTGTAACATTCTCAAGTTCCCATGTACATAAATTACATCAGAATTCGCAAACAAAATTAAATAAAAGGGGCTTACATCAAATGTACAGATGCTGCCAGACATTAAAAATCGACAGCATTCTCAGCACATCCATGCTTGTCCAAGAATTACCAGGGTAGTGTACAGTTTGTACTTTGCTCCGACGATACAACAAACCACCAGTTGTCCACTATCTAGTTACACAATACAAATGCTCAATATGTGTTCTGAGGATTGAATCGCCTCCTGCCATCACGCTTGTAGTATGGTGTATCGTCGATGGTCCTCCTCACATATTCCATGAAAGGCTGGGGCGTACGTGGGGAGACCTGACCATTAGCTGGGGATGCAGGATCACCCATTGCAGCAGGCCTGCATTCTGGTGTCGGTGTTGCTGGCACCGCATTACTTGGGGGTGCTTGTCTAGTTGGTTTCTCCAACAACTTCATGAAGAGCCAAACTGTAACTACAGGTACAACAATGCATGTCAGAATAACAGCTAACGTGGTTATGCCAAATGATGATGGCTCAGCTTTTTCTCCAGTATCATAGCTGATTTCAACTTCCTCAGTCTGGCCTGCATTAGGAAAAAAGACATTGCAACCATTTCAATCAGCTTTGGCAAGTGAACTTGAATGGAGAATCAATTTGCTTAAATGACTTTTTTGTTATTGATCAGTAGAAAGCTGATTGTAGATCACCAACTAACTAAAAGGATTCTTGCAAAGAAAGATTCAAGATTATACCAGTAGCTGGAAGAACTATGGAGACCTTGTCAGAGAAAGGATGGTTTTTGAGTGCTACGACCTGCAAAACCAAGTACATAATTACCTCTAGCTAGCATTAGAATTGCTTTTAAAAATTGTGATAGATGTGGCTTACCCGGTAAACAATTTTACTAGGTAGACCCTGGTCCTCATTTGAATCATCACGACTAATTGAAAGTAAATCTTTAGCACTCCAGAATAACTCAACATCTGTAGCAGGATGAGCTTCAGAAAAACACATAGCCAAAGGTAAAGGTCTTATATCCATAAAAACAAGAAACTTTCACATACCTGTGTTCCCACCAACAGTAATGACACTATGATTGCTACTTGGAGTCAAATTTAACTGCATGGGATAGCCACCTTATCAGTGGAAATGAAAGCAGCTCACTATTCCACAAATGATATGGAGGGAAGGGTACTACCTTTAGCGGTTCTTTAATGTAAAAACCATTGACAAAGAGGGCATGCACAGATCCTGTCACCTTTGAATCTTCTTTAAGATTTGCACAAACTAAAATGTGTAGAAATCCCTTCTTCGGGTTCAACTTCGATGGCAACAGCTGTGCAGGTGAATATGGATGAAATAGGCAGTAGGATTTCTTTGCAGCATTATCATACCATGGTTCAACAAACCTAAGGGAGCAATGAATGTTAGATTTTAATATAAAGATTCCAGAGGTTGAGAGTTATGCACCAGATTACGTGACATGAAACATACCCAACAAAAGAAGGTTCAACCTGGCAATCAAATGGGACATTCAAAGAGCCTGCACTGTGCCCTGAGTCACTAATTACCAAAATGGAAAATAGATCAGCTCAAAAGTGAATCCAGAAATAGTTGAAGATACATCTCAATAATAACAACAAAGCCTATTTAGGGGTAGGCTAGAGAAGAGATCCCTAAGAGACAAACAACAAGGAAAAAGATGAAAAGGGAAAAAAGAAAAAGAAAAAAAAGGATGATAAAAAAGATAGGAAAAGAGGGGGAAAAGGGAAAAGGAAACCGAAAATCAAGATTATGGCACGTGAATTGCTAGCCTCCACAATCTCCTACCTAAAGCTAGCACCTTGACGGTATCACAATCTCCTACCTAAACCAACTTATTATCCCGCTAAGATCCGATGCCTCATGTAGCCTCCGTTGTATATGTTCAAACTACCTAAAACACCACACAGTTTCTGCTTCTCAACTGAAGCCACCCTAAGCCCTGCTTGGCACAGTTTATACATAGAAATAAGCAGACGTTATGCCAAACAACAAACTTATTTTCAACTTATTAGTTCACCAACTTCTTAGAATGAACTAAAATGCAGCTGTTCAATTTTTTTAACAAGTTACAGCTGTACCAAACAGGTCCCTCATCTCTCGTATCATCGTATGTCATTGTTCATGACATGATCTCTTCTTGTGGCAACAAATCCATCTTTCTGCACCATTTTAGTTGTTGTAAATGTCGAGTTTTAGTAGGCCAACATTCTATTCCATATAACATGGCTCATGGCAGCCCAGAGCCGTCCTAAGGAATTTAGCTTTTAACTTTTGTGGCATCCTACTTTCACATAGAACATCAGAAGTTGACGCCACTTCAACCATCCAGCTTTGATTCTATAATTAACATCTTCATTAAGAACTAAATCCTTTTGCAACATCGAACCCAAGCAACAAAAAAATGTCTTTCTTGAATGCCACTTAGCCATCAAGTCTAACATCTCCCTCCTCAACTATGATAGCACTGAAATCACACCTCATATACATTGTTTTATATCTACTATCTACTAAGTCTAAAACCCCATTTCCATAATTTTAACTTCTAGTTAACCCCCATCCTAGTCTCATCCACTAAGACCACATCATTGCAACGAGCATACTCCCTCCGGCCCAAAAAGGTCGTTTTGAACAATGTTTTGGTCAAACATTGGGAATATAACTTACAAATAAGTTTTAACTTGTTAAATTTAGAAATATAAAAATTATATGATTAGATTTGTCTTGAAAAGTACTTTCATAAAAGTATAAATATGTTCTTTTTTAATAATTATTTTATAAAAAATAGAAGCCAAAGTTATGTTTTAGAGACCGTGCCATTGTCCAAAACGACCTTCTTTGTGGACCGGAGGGCGTACACCAAAAGATATCACCTTGTATGCCTCGACCTCATCCATCACCAAAGTGAAAAGATAAGGGCTCAGAGCCGACAATTGGTGCAATCCTTCATTAACTGGAAACTCATTAGTGTCTCAATCACTTGTTTGGACACTTGTCACAAAATTATTGAACATAATGAGGTTAATGTACTTTCTTGAGGTTTACAACTTTCAAAGGCTCACCGCATGACATTTCTAGGTACTTCATTCATAAGCCTTCTTCACATCAATGAAGACCATATGTGGGTCTTTCTTTTGGTTCCTTGTCTATATCCATAAGTTGCCTCATTAGGAAAATTGCCTCCATAGTGGATCTCTTGGGCATGAAACCAAATTGGTTTTAGGTGACACTCATCAATCCCCTTAGGCGATGTTCAATGACCCTCTCCAATAGCTACATTGCATGGCTCATTAGCTTGATCCCTTGATAATTAAGACAGCTTTGAAAGTCCCCCTTATTCTTGAACAATATTAAAAACCCCCCACCTCAACTCATCGGACATCTTGTTTGATAGAAAAATAACATTGAAAATCTAGTGAGCCAAACTATCGCTGCATTCCCAAGACAACTACACTCCAATGGGAATTCCATCCAACCCAACGCCTTTCCTCCTTTCATCCTTTTCAAGGCACCTTTTATCTTGGGTTCTTGAATCCTTCACACAAAGTGGTTGTTGAGGTCATTGGAAAAGATATTCAAATCAATGGATGAGCTCTCACTGCCTTCGTGGAGTTTGTTAAAGTACTCCAGCCATCTATTCTTAATCTCTTCATCTTTTACTAGGAACCACTATCTCATTCTTAATGCATTTAACTTGGATGATGTCCCTAGTCTTCCTTACTCAGCTTTTTAGCCATCTTATAGATGCCCTTCTCACCTTCTTTCATGCCCAGACAATGGTACAGGGCATCATACATCTAACCCTTACTTCACCCACTGCTTGCTTTGCGGTGCAAACTTAAGAATAAGAATAGAAATAATCAAGTTTTGAGATTTTCCAATCATGATGTAAAGACATCCGCAATGCTCATTAACAATAGAGTAGCTTCAGCTTTGACAACAACACTTTTAGTCCCAAGAAAATAAGGGTATGCTAGAGATGAAACCCACAAGAACCAGCAAGAAAAGTCATAAGGAAGTAAATGGCAAGAGAAGAGGTAAAAAGAAAAAGGAAAGACTCATGCACATAGCTTACTGGTGCAGGGTCTGGGGAAGGGTTTGACCACTTTGGGTCTTGTACATAGCATTTAGATTGAATATATAATAAAGTTTTGGTGAAAAAGGAGAGGCCAGTACCCAAAGCCATGGTTCTAATATGCGGATTGCTATTTTACACGCGCACTTGATGATAGCCTTGAAAGTAGTATATATAATATAAGCAACAAACATGCAGAAGAAATATCATGGCATGAGGGTTACAAACCTAAATCGCACAGAGAATTTGTATCCATCAGGTGGACCAGCAACATTAGTCAATGTCTCCGAAGGAGCGTCGACAACTATCTGGTTCACCTTGAGCACAGTGACAGTTGTTTGCAGCTTTAGATTTGAGCCTTTGAAGATTACTGTTTAGAAAGAGAAAACTTGTCAAAAGTTATAATCAAGGAAGAATGGCATAAAGTTCATGGTATACTATAGTTGGCCTTCAACCATGTGTGGATACCTTCTGCTGCACCTTCACCACATGCCTGTGCTTCACCAGTTATTCGATTAACAAGCACAACGTTTTCATTGGTGCTCAACCAGTGACCAGATCTGCGTATATCCGTGCCTACAACAGTAGCATGGCTATGAAATACACAGTAAATAATATTGACATTCATTCGCCACCAAAATATCCATAACAAGTAGCTAACAAGTCAACTGGAAACCACCTAACTGCTGCTGACCTATCTAACAGCAGCTATCACTCTCAACCATTTTAATTTTTTTCCATAGGCAAATCAAAAACTCCCTCCGTCCCAAAACACCTTTCTCTTCGCAATACTTCTCCATCTCTATCTCCCTCCTCCTTTTTTGTATATCCCACCTTTTCCACTTACCTTGATTCCCATGCTCAAACTCAAAACAATTTATAAAGTGGCACGAGGAGTACTAAACAGAATTCAATGTTCAAATAGCAAAAACCAAAACGAAAGAGATAAATTCCAATGATGAACCCGGGGAAACTTCCAGTACAAGAATTAAGAAAAAATGATTTCAGTGAACATACGGTCTCCAACAATGGTGAAGTTCAGGTGCTGGCCAGAATGAAGGATCACATCTCTAGGATACATTTGAGCACCAACAGATACCTATCAGGATGAAACAGGAAAACTACAAAAATGAGTATTTCATCGCATATATGCAGCTTAAAAGATAAAAGAAGCGCTTAAATATTGTTTTTCTGTGCTGTTTTTTAGTATAAAGGCACTGCCCAATATAGTATACACTGTTGGTGGTTGTTTTGGTATAAATTAACTGTCTGCTCCAGAAGAATGCTCGCTAATGTGCTTGGCTCATAGAAATAAGGGCAGCCTGGTGCATGTAGCCCTTACTTGCATAGAGTCCAGGGAAGGGTCCGACAACTTTGGGTCTTATGTAGGCAGCCTTTCCCAACATTTCTGCAGGAGGCTGTTTCCAGGACTCAACTCATAGTCACAACAGCTTTACTGATGCGCCAAGGCTCCCCTTCGTTCAGCTATGTTTGGGTATCAATAACTCAATGATGTGTCAGTATTCAGCATGAAACGAACCTAGATGTACGTAACAAAAAACTTTACCATTATGAAATCCGCCTTCTTGGGAATATGGCTTATGTGCAGCCTTATAAGAGCAGTCCCATGACCTCTCGCCTTACAAATGAAAAGGTAACAGGAAAAGTTAAAACATATAAAATATAAAGTATTAACAATATTCCTGAATTGAGCATAGCACAGATGTGTGCCATGACATACCTGAATCACAAAACGCTCATGTGTGGCATATGTACCATTACCATCTTTTAGTGTGAGAATGGACACAATATCAGGATAATTTGTTTCAATTTTTACAGGGGCTACTCCATGTGCTTCACTGAAGATATAACCTGATGAAAAATGATATAACGAATAACTATGTAAAGTGAAAATGTGAAATAGAGAACAAGAATTTTTAAATTAATAAAATGTTATAGGTCTACCTAATTCATCAGCATATTTTATATCCAATTCAATTCTATCATTCACAGAGAGATATGCAATTTGGACTGATGACTCTGAGGCAGCTACCCGTACTTGTGCAACCTGAACAATAGCAAGACACCATCAGCATAAAAACGAAACATCAAGCATGCAATATTTCTTCACTAGCTAGATGTACTGAAATCAGCGAAAGTAACCACTTGCAAAATGCTGCAGTATGACACATAATGACATCCTTATTTTTTGATCTGCTTTTAAGCCTCTTTGGCAGTGAGGAGATGCGGCTTTCTAAGTAACTAACTTTTTCCCTTTGAAATACACCTAATTAACTGCCTCTGGCTGAAACAACAGTAAAGATTTTGTGAAAAGTTTTTGATTCAGTGGCATAGCAAAACAAACATGACAGTAGTAACATGCTGGACCTCAACCAAACAATAGGACATATAAGCTTTTCTGTTCCACAATCATAAGTAAGGTTTCACACAAAATGGAAGCCTGTACATAATTGATTTTGTTACCATAAATACTTTTCATAACATTATAATTTCAAGATATAGTTCAGAAGAAAGATGAAACACTAATGCTTCTCTATCATCAATGTACAAATAGAGAACTTCATAGTCAACAAGATACAAACTTCAGTCTTGCATCTCTTCGCAAGTCACGGATGGCATTTTAGTTATAGAATTGCCTTTTAATTTGCTAGCAGCTTAGTAAGCTCCTACTTGTAATAACAGGCTATAATCTCATCTGAGACCAAGGCTGGAACAATTTGGTTCTCCATTATTCAAAAAAAAAAAATCTCCCTCTGTCCATTTTTGGCTAAGGCGACCAGGACGCTACAGGCTCGCCTGGACGCCATGGCGACGCCTTAAAAACCAAGTTTATCATATTATGAAAAGGTTGACCAACAATTAATCTACCAATGCATACTTTTTATCACACAAAATTATAGTCACATGTAAATATTTCTGAAAATGTATTTACAAATTTTTATGTACCACCAATTTTGAGTCATTAAAATAATATATGCTGATACAGTAATTTTATCAAAGACTTGTCCTAACAAAAACTAATTACGCCCTAAAGGTGGATGGATGGAGGAAGTACTCAGGGATCTCTAGTAAAAATAAAGAATTTCAGTAGCCAACACCAACCTCAGCAACTCTTAGACACGAAGCTATTTCTGTTCTTCCAGTGGAGTGGTCTTTTGCTTGAATACAATCAACTGCATTGCTCTCTCCAGTCCTAATTTTACTTCCATCAATTATACTGGCATCTTGGATCACAGAACCACTTTTACCACTGCCCCTAAGAAAAGAATACCCAATGGAATTCTCGAAGTCATTTGAGTCTGATTCTCGTAATGAATTTGCTGATTCAGGCAGGAGGCTTGAAGTAGTGTAAAAGGGTGGTAATATCCATGTTATAGGAATTCCAAGTGCTAGAGGAGGATCTGAGACCACCAGAATGGTCTTGGAAACATTGTAAGATATAACAGATCCAGAAGTTCCCGGTAGCAAGAAATCACAAGTAACTAAGATGGAAATTTTCGTTTTCCCAGCAGATCTGTCACAAGAGTTAGGGTAGAAAACATATTAGCCTCATTTGTTGCTACCTGGTTTATTAAATATATCTGTATGCATAATATACAGGCCCAAACTAAGATTTTTCATGCAAAAAGGAACAAGTTAAATTTTGTCATTAAGTTTTCAGATGTCCTACACAATAAATATGAGCTAGCTTACTCAGTATTAATTATTGTGAAGACTATATCAACCCTATTCCATTATGGCGCTTGAGATATGAGCACTGTGCTAGATAAGATCGCTGGAGCTTCTGAATAGGATTCCTGAGCCTCCACTAGTTTATACTCCCTCCGTCCCAAATTATAAGTCATTCTAGACTCCTCAAATTTTCCCAAACTATAAATCATTCTCACTTCCCGAGACACCTTTTTCTCTTCCCAATACATCTCCACTCTATCTCTCTCTGCCTCGTTTTCAACATTCCACCTTTTTCACTTTTCTTAATTCCTGTGCCCAGCTCCAAAACGACTTATAAAACGGGACGACGGAGGGAGTAAAAGTAACAAGAACAATATTAAAATAATTATATGGCACAGTGTGTACTCCAGGGTTAAGCAAGAAAATAGATCCTAAATATTACTCCGAGCCTCTACAAAGGGTGAGTTAGTCTATCTATCTTGCTAAAAAAGACTTCCCCTAATCACAATCCATATCACCTTGACTATGGTTAACACTAGGGTGCTAAATTATAAGGCTAAATGTTCCATGCAATACCTTCCAATCACGTGATTAATAAATGAACTGCTACTGCCATTGGAAAACCATGGATAGTCTTTTCCTTCCAAATATGGTCCTTGATCAGCTTTGTATTTCCAAGATTTAACTGACTGGAATGAAACTACCTATGATAGAATAAAATGTCAGCACATATTAAATTTACATACAGGAAACAAGGAAAGTATTCAGACCTTCCCATCTGCTATCTTCCAGCTGTAACTCTGGCAAGTTTCATAGAAGGAAAACAGATCTCCCTGGAAAGCAATCAGGTTAAATGAGCAGCACATATTAGCAAGATAACAAAGAAACAAAATCAAGCCCACCTTAGGAAGAGATGGATAAATTGGCATGCTGCAACCAACGCAGAGACGGTCACTTTGAGTGTTTAACATCATAGCCACTGGGATATCCACTTCGACTCTTCCAAAAGCTTCACAAATGAAGGTACCTCCATTTGCCAAAACAGCAGCACGCACAGTCTATACAGTGCAATAGTTCAGTACAACAAATTTATAATTTAATCCATGCTCAGTAATAAACTATTTCAGAAGGGTGTAACTTACAGAGTTCCCCACAGCTTTTGCAGATAGCTTTCCGGTACCATTTTGAACTTCTACAATTTCCGTATTCAGACTTGTGTACTCAATGGAAACCCCAACTTTAGGACCACCTTTGACAGAAAGCTAACAAGAAAAAGACAACTTATGATCCCTTTTGATCTCATACAAAGTAATATTAAAATGTTACTGAAATGAGACAGCATGTGCTAGCAGTTTGGCTGTTACAAAAAGAATGTACAAATCTTGGAGGAATGTATATAGCTTGCATAGGATTCTGGAAAGAGACCAAGTTAGTAATGGTTACCACAAAAGAAGCGCCAGGAGTGAGGTAGATGTACTCAGGATGTATTTGCAATGGTTTATACACTTCCACCTTTACAACCTTACTCAAAACTCTTTGTCCAGAATATTGCTTAGTACTGACCTGAAGATAGGAGAAATAAGGGGTGTCACCCAATAAGCAAATGAGGTTAATGTATATCCAATGTCAACTTACATAAAGAGATGTGATTCCAGCTTTTGCAGCTTTAACCGAAAATTTGGGCCCATCCATCAACTCAAGTGGACTAATAAGTTCCAGAATCCCATCGCCAAGATGCAATTCAACACCCATGTACTTGTACTGGAAACAATACAGTGAAAATACAATTATAGCCCAGAATATGCAAACAAAATAGGAAAAAATATTCAATTAACACAATGAAAATTTGAAAAGAAAAAGGGATAGTGGAAATAACTGAAAACTGTACTTGATGGATTGGAACCACCAAGATTCCACTATATATTTGTTATGATTTTTTAGAAAATTAAAAAGGATTGGTGTAGCATTGAATACAGCTGCAGAGTGTCCAAAGAGTGCCAGCTAAAGATAAGAGCATGCTATTACAAGGAAATTCTGATAAGGCATTCAAACAAAAAGAATACACAAAATTTAAAAAGAAAACAAATATGATGTAACTGAAAACTAGTACCTGAGAATCTCTAAATACTTGTCCATCTTGGGTACCAGCCAAAATTTGAAAATCTTTTGTGCTTCCTTCCTGAAGAAGCATAAAAAATTAACATTGAGTAGATAATAAAATGTAATAAAAGAGCATATAATTACCATAATGCTGATGTGATCTTCAGCCACTATTCGAATCCAATCAACATTTGCAACTCTAACCTGCAATAGACAACATAATACGACCATACAAACTATTGTCAATTAGAAATACAGTGAAGTAACAGAAGATGATATGTATATCCCAAAAGTTATAGATATCCCAAGAGAAATGCTAAATAAAGCATGGAGAAGGTAGAGAAAGGTAATGGCAGGGAGGATGGTGGCCATTTGACCGATATAAATATGGTAACCTAGCCGGATGCGTTGGCCTGGCTCCCACCGTGCAAAAGATGGCAACGCGCCTGGCTCCTGGGAAACGAGATTGAGATTCGTTTCTCCGAAGCCAGGCTCACCGGATTCAAATTGTTATAAGCTAATAATGATATTATCAAACAAAGTATATTAACATATATTAAAATATATTAACATCTATAAAGTTAAAATAAATGACAGTAGTGTGGTTACACAAGTTAAAAATTAAAATAATTTATTTTTCAACTTTTATTTCATACAGGCTAGACTCCTACGGAAACCAACATTGTTCTCTCCACCACACTATATGTATGCAACCAACCAAACAAATCGGCATACATGTATTCATCCAGGCCCAAATGAACCAGGCTAGATAGACGCAACCAACCAATCGCACCCTTAGGGGGTTATATGTACTTAGGCTATACTTGAAGGAAGTAAGTTGGACTTTATCCTTTTCGTTTCCCCATACACGTATAATCTTAAGATAAAACTTTTAAGAGATGACAGAGCACATCATAACACATGTTAGAAAAAATACATCATTATTCTTTATCATTATTTTCATTTGATTTTGTATCCCAAGGATTAATTACTAGTATTAAATTTCCTTCCTATAAAATATAATGATAAAAAATTATAATGTATTTTTTAACATGTGTTATGATGTGCTCCATTATCTCATAAAATTGATCTTAAGATTACACTTGTGTGTGGAGAAAAGAAAAAAGATGCATTATATTAGGGTGTAAATTGAACCAAATTGTCATTGTGGGGGTAAACTAAACCAAAAGCTATTTAGGGGGTTATATGGACTTTGGCTATACTTGAGGGGAGTAAGTTGAACTTTATCCTTTTTGAATGTTATGTTGCCTGGTTTAAATAACTGTTTGTGTGCTAGACACGTGAGTTTTTATGAGTTCTTTGAGAAGTGCACCATTTCAAAGCTATTGCACAATAAAGGACTAGATGCGGGAACCCCTGGTCACCCGCAAATTTCTGCAACAGAATTCATAAAAAAAATTGTCACATATAAAAGATACATATGGCAATAGTTGATTTCACGATGAACCTGGTAACCTTATTATTATGCTTTCACACTTCATAGACCTTTTGCAATCAAAAGTGAAAGTTATAAAGGTTTGACTTTGACTAAACCAGGAAAACTTTATTTTTGTGGACAGAGGTAGTACATAATAAGTGCACATGAACAAGTCTACAACATGCATCTAATTGACTTATTTTCTTGAATACACAAGAGAGCAGCGTATCTTTGTATTATAGAAAAGCGAAAAAATGGTCCCTACATTCTTAGGCCCTGTTTGTTTCCACTAGAGATTTTGGGATTCTGTTTCTTGTAGTGCTAGTGGAAACAAACGGTCCATATTTTGCTCCAGATTTCACTAGCTGCACCCCCCCAAAAATCCACAATCTCACAATATACTCTCTCATAGCTTTTGTCAGATTTTGTCTCACACCATACACAATCTCATAATCTACTTGTTTGTTTCAGCTTTTGTATGACAACTTTTCACAATCTAGCTTTTGTGTAGATTTTCACAATCCAATAGATTCTCATAATCTCTACTGCAAACAAACAGGCCCTTAACCACCTCACTCCGGACCTGGTTGACTTGAGTATAGAGAATAAAGGAAAGAATTTGGAAGAAAGGTGTCAGAGCAATGTACCAATGAACGGGTCGTTGCTCTAGGAGAAAGGCCAATATCCTGGATTGTCACAATAGCACTGCCTAAACCTCTAGCACCAAGAATCACTTGAGAGCATAGGGCTTTTCCTGGATGCCTAACAGCTTGCACTACAAGTGTATCATTGGTAGAGGCATCTAGGGAGCATGTCCCACCACTGACACTTAAGCTTTCCTGCAGCACAAATACATAAGAGCACAAATAACTAAGGATAATTTATAATTCTTTTTTATTATGCAAAGGGCCTAGAGCCAAATTAGTGAGCATTACGTACCTCAGCTTCAGGATGGAAAACTAACAATACAAACTCTGGGGTGACACTTAAAGAGGAAACAATCTGTACAAAACATATATTAAGATCGCTAGAGAAAAATTTCATGAAAGCATTCACAAGAAAACGACCAATGAGATTACCTGCAGCTGAATAGCATCTGTGAGACTATCATGTGCAGTTTGAAGAAAAGTGTGTTCTTCCTCACGATTTCGGCCAGCAAATCTGGCAGAGAAGCCAGCGACTGTAGCACGCACAATGCACTGGATGTTCAAAATAACGAAATTGTGTTAAATGAGACATTCTATATATATAGGGAAACAATCCATCTGTAGACAAAAATAAAATATCAAGTTCAAAACAGTTCCAAGGCCCATGGAGCAATTTGTGATATGAACAATACTAACCAATCCTGTTGAATTTTGTAGGACAAGAAACCTCTCCCAAGATGACTCATCTTGTATTTCAGCAGCTTTGGCTTCATCAAAGTAAGCAATTCCTTCACATCCAGTGACTTGCCATTTCAGGTAAAGAGAAGATGAATTGGCAAAAAATCTTCCATTTCCATGAATACCAGCAGCAGCTAGACGTATGCTTCTTCCATTTGAAATAACAACAGGAGATGATTGCAGTCTATCGAGACCACGGTCAACCTTGCTTGCAGCTTCCAAAATATCAAGTCTATTTTCTGTTAAGGTGCAAATATAACCCCCATTCAGTAGGCTTCAGTACATAAAGTAACACTAAAAGGTGTTCATTACAGACATGTTGCAACTAAGGGATCAAACTGGATTGTTAATGAAAAAAAAAAGAAATTACCATTTTCATTAGCTATCACTGTTATTGCTGAAGGAAAGTCACAAACAATAGAAAATTCTGATTTGGCTATAGCAGGAATAGGATGATCTTTCCCAATCATGTTTCCACGTGAGAACAGCAGTTTCTAGGAAAAGGTACAATAAATTTAACATATTATCAGTGACAGTGAAGCAATGTATTAGAACTGATAGTAATGTGGTGTGGATAAATTGAAATGCAAGCATCCATTCCAAGTACTTACATAGTTCACTTTATTTCGGCAAGATACTTGGTACAGTCCACTAGATAGTTTTTGCACAGCAGCAGAACTAATAACTTGATCTTTTGATTCACCAATAACATCAACTGTTTCAATAAAATCGACCACCTGGTCCCACCGTTCAGGCCCTCCAAAGAGAAATACATCCATTGTTGATCCAGGAACCAAGTACAACTCCTTGGAGGTGCTATCCATGTGTTGAATCCTACTATGTATTCCAGATATGTCAAACCAGTACCCACCAAATTGATTTCCATTCCCCCCTTGAAGAACCACAAGAGGATAATATGCGGCAATTTTTGAATTTGCCTTCAGAAGAATAGGTCCAACAAATGTCTCAAAATCAGAATCTGAATTAAATGAGAATGTGGCAACTACTGTGGCTCGACCAGCAGTGGATGCATTAAGAGATATCCAGCCGCAAGGGTTGCCATTTTGTCCCCAAGAACCAGCATTATATTCAGTATTCTTAAGAATTTGAAAGGAGTCATTCTCAGAGAGTAGACTCCATCTTATGAAAGCATTAAAATGGTCACATCGTGAGAAGGAGTGTCCTGCGGTGAGAAACATCAACAATAGTAATTAGAAGAACAGAAACAACTTATAGATGATAATGAACTAATCTATCATGAAACTGATGGAGGTTCAGCATAACTTATAACTACAAATATAAGAAATTATGGTCTTCTTAGCTCTAGCATCTTAAGTGTACCCCAGTACGAATAAGACTATTGTGCTGTACTTGCAGATAGAGTACGGGAGGGAAGCAAGCAGGCGAGATTAGAGTATGAGATTAAATCTTGGAATGGTCAGTGAAAGGTAGAATTCTTCTGTGAGTATCATTTTGTAAGATGCATGCTATTTGCTAAACTTCTTTATATTGTAGCTATTTGCTAAACTTCTTTATATTGTAGTAACATGTAACAGAGGAAGTATCTAGTTCAATCATATGAACTACCATTAGAAGTCTTTAGTTCCACGGCAGCATGAAGTTGTGTTCCAACGGGCACCTCCACAGGAAAGACTGGCAAGATAGAAAGTGCTGAAGGAGTGGATACTTCAACAATGATCTACGTTAACAAGTAAACAAAATGAGTTAAGGATCATGATGATGGAATATTATGATCCGATTCTTTCCTTTTATCATGACGATGAGATTCTAATATCTCAAAATAAAAGAAAGAAATTACACCCTCATGTGTCAGGAATAAAATGCATCCCAGAAATATAAAAATAAATAGACAGTAATCAATTCTGGGATATCCACATTCAGTTATTTGACAACACAATAGTGAATGCATAAGACTACAGCATACGTTCATATCGTTTTTAACATAAGGTAGTCCAGATGCATGCTATAGTGGAAAACACAGGTGCAAAACATTAGTTTCTTCTACATACAACAACTCAATGAAGCAGACTCCTAATTAGATGAAATTCCCAAATGGACTGAACTCATTCTTAGCCTCAACATAAGAGGGTTGCCCAGAAGAAGGGATAATTAAATTAGCTAGTGTGAGATGGCATAGAGATCCTAGGGCTTAAAATTGAGTCGTTGAAGCAGCAAGGAGCGGGACCCTGCCATTCAGCCATTTCTGGTTCAAATATTAGATAAGGTGCCCATTAGATGGCCAGGCAAGTGCACAACAATGGAAGCAAGACAAAGAGGGGAAAGTGAAGCAGGTAAAACACTCTTTAAGTACGATACTCACAGATCACAAGTAACTCAATACATGATGTCATATGAACTATTAAAACAAACAGGAACAACAAAAGTCACTCTTCAACCCTGCTAACCTGAAGCACTATGTGTGAAAGCTGAGCCAAACTTTGGGTACATGCAGATTTGTGCACAATAAAAGGAAACTGCTCAGGAGGAAAAAACATATTTCTTAAGGAAAATAAGAGACGAACCTCATCGAAATTCAGGAAATCAAATACAGAAACTACTCTGATGACAGCCTGACCAGGCTTTCTAGCACGCACGATACGAGAGTCAGACACAGAAGCAACACGCTCATCAGACGAAAATAGTTTGTAATCATCCGGCATCTTACCACAACCTTCAAAATGTAAGACAACACCAATGAAGTCAACTTGCAAACAAAACTTGGGTGAAGAATATAAAAAATATCACTTTAATCAACCTCCGATGGCCTTCAATTCGATTTCTTGATGAACTCCAGGAACCCAGGGAAGGTGAATAATTTTGGAGTTCTCCAGGCCTCCATCCCAGAATGCCTTCACCTTTCTACAAACATTAATTTCTTGCAGTAGATTTAGGACCTAACAGGGAATGCAAAATCATGTAATCAGAAAAACATGAAAGCATTTATTGTGAAACTCCCGCATTCATCCAAGCAAGCTGCACATTGACAGAACAAGATACTAACAAGTAGGGGTGAAAATTGGTGACCCTTAGGTTCACCTGAGAACCTCTTTAGTTCAACCAAATGAACTAGTTTTTCAAAACAAATTGTCATTTGGTTAAACTAAAGAGGTTTGGAGGTGACCTAATGGTCACTAATTTTCATCCCTAGTAACAAGTGTTGACTGTACCTTTGCTGGTCCAGATGCCTCTGTTCGGTATGTTAACGAAGCAATTAAATCACCTTTCCCTTGAGAAAAAGGACTTAGCAATCTAGAAGTTAGCATTTCATAGGAACCCACAGAGTCGTCTGGCATCCATGATAAGTTCCAGAATTGCACCATACTGCTCTCTATTTTAAGCTCATTTTCCTACCAACAAAAGAGAGAAAAATATTACATGCATATGAAATATACAACAACAGTCTTTTTTGTCTCAAGCAAGTTGGTGTAGCCATGCATATAAAATATCAGAACAAAAAATTATTCCACTAATAACCATACTGCTCCCATGGATGCAAGTATTTGGTGCTATTGTGCTAAAATGTGCTAGACAGTGTGATGCATGACAGCATGAGTGTACCAGTCATCTGCATGAACCAATGGAACACGATTATTTATGAAAATTCATCATGAGACAGCATTTGTGATGGCCTGTGTGATTTGAATGCTGAAGTTACTGACATCTGCATATTAATCAGTGAAAACCAGCATTGAGAGTGAAACTTTGTGCAAAAGGATGGAGGGAAATGGATTTTCCCTAGCATTATTTGCCACATAATGATCAGAGGAACTTGGGAAGCTGGCAGCGTGAGCATAAAGATGCACAGCTATCTGTAAATTAACCTTGGAGATATTTCCCAAGCATCTTTCGACAGATCAAATCAACATCTGTGTAGTATTCATGTATCTAGCAGTAAGTAAGATATAAAGACAGCAGGGAACCAAATCACTCAGATGAATAGTACCTCTGTAATGGTTATCTCCCTAGCATCAAATCCCTCTGCAAATGCTTTTGCAATGACCTTGTACTTTTGTCCAGGAAAAACATACCAAACTTTTGACGATGGGATATGTGTTGTCCCATGAAGATGAGCAGAACCATCCGTAATCGGAATCAGGTAAAGAAAGAGTGTCCGGGGAATAACAACATGAACTGAAGAAACTTGCTCATGACCAGAAACTCTTGTATCTTCAACAACCACCTTAGTAAACCCCAGACTTAAACTAAGTAAGGTACCCAAGGAACTATCCACTTGGGCTATAGTAGAGTTTGTCACATGCCATCGATAATATTGTGATGGTAAATTAAGCACTGGTAAAAAAATTTAGAAAATGAAAAGGGTGTGTTAGCATTTAGTGGAAGACATGCACTAACAAGAGTACAAACAGAAAATTTACAAATTGATAGATTACCGGATGGAGACCTTACCATGTTATGATAAATGTTCATTTATTCCTTGACTAAACAATTCTGATTCTTTTTTTGATCTACTGTAGTATATGACATGGCACCAATAAATCATTTCATTCGCTAAACACAAATAATCTAGTTCAAAAAAATAGTTTACATTCTTAAACAGCTGGATGTCAAATGACAGCTCAAAATGCTTTTTTGTTAGCAGTAGCACGAATTGTTTGAGAAAGTTACCTTGAGCAACTTTCCGTCGAAACACCTTGAGCTTAAACTTCACCAAAACGCCAACAGTCACGAGGACTGGCGATGCTGGCTCAAGCGACATGGCTTCAGCAACAGTCAATGTGATTGTGTCAATCACATGCTCAAACTGAGGCTCAAATAACTGAGCTGAAACAACCTCTTGGCCAATTTCAATACCCTTCACCACAAATAAGTCTGAACCAAGATTCTGGACAAGTACAGGAAACAAATTCAAAATATGCTATGTAACTGCAAGTGCTGGAAATAAGAACACATATGTTCAAACGTACCTTGTCTTCTAGCTCAAACCGTACATTCATATCACCACAAAAGCCACTACAGTCACTTAAATGTGTTTCTTTCAGTGGAATATGAACCAGATGATGGCTACTGTTATCAAGCATCCTCGGGATAAGCTGCCACAAAAACTGTAATCCCACCAATGACGAGAATACATTTTCTGAAGAAAAAGGAGCCACATTAAATGCGACAAAATGAAAAGATATTTTAGTGCCCAAAAATATGAGAAGAATCCATCTGAAGGAAAGGCTAAAGAAATTATATCAGTGAATATTCCACAAGGAATTTCTTTGGCCAACACGAATGCAGCGAAGTTAACAAGTAATTCAAGAAAAAACCAAAAAGATAATGCAAATTGATAATTGATAAAGAAGGAGCTAACCAGTATAGAGATAGATCACATGGCGAAACAGGATTATGTAAACATACTGTAGTATTTAATAATTAGTACACTGATAGTCCACAACCACTCTTCAAACTCAATAATGTAATACACAGAAAAGCAGTATCACTCTCACTTCCTATAATGATGGTTCCTCTATATATGAAACATGAGAGCCTTCAAAAATACAACTATGAAATTTTCTTTACCAAGATGGAAAAGTTTATATGAAATACCTTCATCATCAAAGGCATGAACACGTAATGTGGCAATCTCATCTAGGTCTATTTTAACAGCATGGTGAAAAATCCTGATCCGGGTGATCTTGTCAACAAAAACCTTGCAATGTATGGTGATTCCACTGATAACATCAGTTGCGTAGACAGAAGTCTCCTTCCGGCCACTATAAGGGGCAATCGAAGACAGACGTACGCTAGTGGAACATCTGCTAGTGTCATTGTACTCTGGCTGAACAGAAATGATGTCATGATGATCCCATGACCTGAAAGGGGAAAAAATGAAACACAGTAACTTCCTCATGTCGTGAATTGGAACTTGTTGATAAACTAGGTGTGCCGTGTGCCTATGGAGGACTGAAGCATGTCCCACAAACAGATTCTGAATTGTCAAACATCCTTCTGCAACTATATAGAGATGCGTGCACAAAATACAAATCAGTCCATGAAAGATATGCGGCGTGTACCAACTAAGCACAGCCAAATACGATGCCAGGGAAATCTGTTCCAGAGCTCACTCCTCAGTAGCGTATTCACTAATTTACGCACACCCATACCAAAACATAGCTATTTCAGAGCTGTGTTCGCGTTCACTAACATGGCAACAGAGTGCACATACCAGGAGAAGCAGCCGTCCCCGCCAATGAGGCGGTACTCGACGGGCTTGGTCATGCGCGGCGGCAGTAGCACGCTGAGGTCCGCCATGTGGGGCCCGCCCGCGGGGTTGGCGGCGGCCGGCGCGCAAAGCGCTACCACCACCGCCGCCGCCGCCACAACCGCCGCGGCGA
>BCLH01001623.1:38624-48997 GCA_001602315.1 Zoysia pacifica | reverse complement strand
AACCGCCGCGGCGAACGGCGGCGACGGTCCCATCGCCGCCGGCGAAGAAGGTTCTAGAACTCTCTGGACTTCTGGAATCCGGCGGCTAAACCCTAGTCGGAGAGGAGAAGGGTTTAAGGCGGGTTTGGTGGAAGAAATGGAAGGGGGGAGAGGCGAGCGAACACGCACGACCTTCGCCAATAATGAGGGAGGGGCCTTTGTGTGGGTGAAGCTTTTGTTGTTTCCCCGTTCTCCGTGCCTTTTACACCTGATTTGCAAATGAGTTTAAGCATTGGTAACTGCGGGGGTGGATTAATAAAAGATTTTTTTTTTTGCCGGGGGGGGGGGTAGGGGGGGGCTCGTGGAGCAACGGAATTGGCCATTACAAACAAGAATCTGGGAATGGCTACGTCCACCGTGCGTGGAGACTGCCAAAAGGCCTGGATGCCGAGTAAAGCGCATTTTTTCACTTCAGTGTTGTCCGAATGTCGGGCAGCTATCACATTCATCTATAACTCAGGTTGAGACGAGTTTTTTTAAAAATCCCTTTTGTCAGTTGGGGAAACAGAAAGCTCCACATAACGGGGTCGAGACTTCCGATTATCTCGGATGCCGAGCTGCCTCGGCTCGCTTGTTTCGGCCCAAGTGAGTTTGAGAACAACCCGAGCTCGGCTTAGCTTGTAAAAATAATGAGCGAAAATATCAGTTTAACTTGTTTTGATATAAGCTTGAACTAATTTGTCTAATTCAGGAGCTCATAATGTAAAATAAAACTAGAAAACATTTCGAATATTCATAAAAAAAATTTAAGTTGCAATCATATTTAATACCATGATGTTTATATCAAACGGTGTCTAATAGACAATTTAAAAAAGGGTAAAATGATAATTAAGTTGTAGTAAGTCTTTACTCTCAAAATATTCTGGAAATAGCATAGGCTCGACATCTAGTGTACTTTATTAATTGCTTGCCACCACAGGTACTGAAAATAACATGGACTCGACATCTTCCTCGTAGTATTCTTGCTTAAAAGGAAGTGCAAAAATATATGAAATACACATTTATGTTATTTATAAACCTTGTGGAGTTTGTTTAGAACCGTAAAAAACATTGTAGAGCTTACTCAAAATAGAATGTGTTACTTAGATTTCGTTAGGAGATGAGCAGGCAAAAAGTTTTCTTTCCTATTAATGTTGATTTGTATATAAATTTTATAAAGATATGATTTGAGAATTGTTGGGCTTAAACTTGTGGAATTTGTTTGGCTCGCAAGCTGTTTTCAAGCCAGCTCGGCTTGACTTGTAAATGAAGCGAGCTAAAATATGATTTTGATTTGCTTGAAAATCTAACGAGCCGAACCGAATCGAGACGAGCTGAGAGCAAGCTGAGCTGGCTTGCGAACTTCAAACTTAACGTCTAGGCCTAACTGCAACGCAGTATCGCATTGGTTCGTAGGTGGTTTCCTGAAGTTGACCAACAGGATTTACAAAATAGTAAATCGCTCAGTTTTTCATTTGGTCAAAACTGAGTGGTTTATCAGTAAAATTGATTTTTATTTTTATTTCAGTATATAGTATGGTTTTTAAAAAATAAGTTATATTTCAAAACTGAGGCCAGATCAGTTTTACATAAAACTGACCAGTTTTTGAATGGTTTTCAAAACACTGGTGGCAAACAGCTGAGGTGTTGCAAGGCATCCTGGATCTAAGTAATGTTAAGAAAATTTAGGGACTCTAACAGTTGGAGCAGTAAACACATGAGGTAGCTATAATGAGTGAATTATTATTAGTACTATAACAAAATAATATGTGTGGTTACTGCACCAGAATTTGACTATTCAGTTTGTACCGTAGCATATAATCTTGGCCATATCTGTGAATTATTATTTTATCTCAATATTTAGTTTAATGTTAAAAGGAAAGATGCAGACTGTTCTGTAATATTTAAGGCCTCTTGGCAGAGCTCCCAGCTCGCAAAATCAGGAGAGCTTTGTCAAACGCTGTTTTTCAGAAGAAGTGATTTTTTTATGATTCTGTGAAGTAATTATCTGAAATGAACTAAGTGGCTGAGAGCTAAAAAAGAAGTAGCTTCTCATGATTCTGTGAAGTGATTTTTAGTCGTAATTCTAAGGCCCCTTTAGCAAAGTTTTTAGCTTCTGATTCTCGAGCAGAATCAATAGAGCTCTATCAAATGTTGTTTTTTAATAGAAGTGATTCTCTGAAACGAAGTAAAGGGCTGAGAGCTGGAAAAAGTAGCTTCTCCTATTTTGTGAAGTGATTATCATTCCTGATTTTAAAAGTTTATCTTAAAGAATCACTTTCAGTCACAGAATCACTTCAAAAAAAATTAGAAGTGAATCTAAAAAATCATGAGCCGAGAGCTCTGTCAAAAGGGCCCTAAAAGTTTATCCTAAAAAATAAAAAAAAAATCACTTTCAGCCACAAAATCACTTCACAGAAAAATTAAAAGTGAATAAAAAAATCAATAGCTGAGAGCTATACCAAAAAAAAGCACTCAGTAATCCCTCTGAACCTGAATCCAGAAGTTGCGAGAACTTGAAGTATTATCAAACCCGTTGAAGTGACAGAACAAGCAAATCATCCCTATCAGTTGAGTATCTCTGTGAAATTAAGATGGGTAGCTGAAGTATTATATCATGAATTTCTGATATAAGAAATCATTAAGCATTTAGAGAAGTATCTTTGATAAGCGTAGATAATGCTTTGTGGCCATGTTTGGTACAGCTAAAACTTAAAAATAAGCTAGCTTATCTTTACTGCTCAATTAAGCTGTGGTTCAAAGCTGGGGTAGAAATAAGTGGGTTGTTTGCCCTCAACTTTTTTCACTTCGGCTGGCAGGCAGTTGATTCAAAAAGAAAAGGCAGGCAGTCAGGGGCGAGCGGATCGGGCTCCAGCGAGAGCAAGGCAGCGCTCCCACGGCGGTGGCGGCACCTCGAGCTCTGCATGCAGGCGAGCGGCTCGAGCTTTGTGCGGGGATGAGCGGTGCGAGCTCCTGCTACAGCGCTGGCAAATCGAGCAAGACGGCGCCCCCACGGTGGCTGCAGCGCCGGCGGGACGAGCAGCGTGCGCTCCGACGGGAGGAACGAGGAGGCAGTGGTGAGGCAGCGCTCCGAGGGCGACGGCGAGGCAACGGCGAGGCAGCTCTCCGAGGGCGACGACGAGGCGGCGCGAGCTTCAACGGCGAGGAGATTTCAGATCTGTGGCGGCGCGACTCGCGGGCGTCGACGCCACGGTCTGCCGCCGGCGGCGGCGGCGTGACTCGTGCTTCTCGAGGTCCGTCGGTCGGGGGGGGGGGGGGGGGGGGGGGGGGGGGGGGGGGGGGGGGGCGGGGGGGGGGGGGGGGGGGGGGGGGGGGGGGGGGGGGGGGGGGGGGGGGGGGGGGGGGGGGGGGGGGGGGGGGGGGGGGGGGGGGGGGGGGGGGGGGAGGCGGCGGCGGGGCAGCTCCAACGGAGACGAGGCGGGCCGGTCTGCGGGGGTCTCAGATAAGCCGGTCTCGACCCGCTTTTTTTTTCTGTGGATTTGCAGTACAAAGAGAAGAAGCGTGTGGAGAGATGCTACATATAAGTTTGTCATTTGGCAAAAGAAGGGGCATTTTTTTTTCCTGAAAAGTGGGAAATCCGCCGTCTCAAACAGGGCCTGTATAACTTACAAATGACGCCGTCCAAACTCGTTTAAAAGTTCTATAAAGTTGCATACATTTTGATATGCTTGAATCTAGAATCTATAATATATACTCTCTCGGTTCTTTAATTGATGTCGTTATTGACTTTTAAATTTAACTTTGACTATTTGTCTTATTCAATTTCTTTTGATAAATTTTATATATTTTGATATAATTTGATTTATTGTTAGAGTTATTTGAATCACAATTTAAAATTTTACACATTCTAGCAATTTTTTTAATAATACGAATGGTCAAAATTAATCATAAAAATAAATCCGATATCAATTTAAAAACAAAGAAAATATACAGTTACCACCCACTGACATTCCAATTTTACCTCTCATGAAGCCACGTCATCTTGAAATCTTTAAATAACAAGAATCATCATATTCCATTAAAATCGGGCCATCGATTTCGTTCTCCGTCTGCTTTTCCATCCTCTCCTCACCTTAGGGTTTTGAAAACTGCTACAGTTACAGTTCGGTTTTAAAAAAAAATTGATCGGCTAAAAACGGATCAGTTTACTTTTTGCTATTGTAGTTCAGTACGGTTTTTTTAGCAAACCGGTTTCATCGATTGCGACGAAAACGCCGGTTTTGAAAACCCTGCCCCACCCGTCGCCTATCCTTCCCAGCAACGCCGCCTCCATTCAATATTCATCCCGCTGCCTCCCCTCCATCCCCTCCCCAACTGCCTCTCCGCCTCATCCCGCCACTTCCCCTCCTCCCTCGAGCCTCTCCCCTCGCGCCTCTACTCATCCTACCGCCTCCCCTCCCCTCCCCACTGCCTCTTCGATCCGAATCGCCGGAATGGGAGTCCTTGCCCCGTGCCGACGTGTCTCGCCGCTGCCCGGCCGCATCCCCCGCAATGGCGTCCGCGAACCAGCGCTTCGTGCTTCCTTTGGCCAGCCGCTCCAGCGTCTACCACCTCAGCTCCCTGTGCCTCCTCCTCCTCAACTGTGCAGCACCCGATCCAGACGGCAACGAAGCGTGATGCTTGGGCCCAGATGCTGGCGCGTGCTGGAGGTGGTGAGCGTGGCCCGTGGTTGTGACGGACCTGGCTGTCGCAGCCAGCCGGCCAGGGGCTCCTTTCCAGGAGCACGGACTGCTCGGCGTTGGCAGCCGCGGACAGCTGGCCAAGATGGGTCGCGGGCCGCCGGGCACGCTGCGGTAGGGGCCGGCATACGACTTTGGTTCTTCGGCAGCTTTTCTCCTTCGTCATTTCTGTAGCTGAGACTCTTCGTCACTTCGACAGTTCAGCTGATTGCATCTACGAGCAGGGCATTGGAGGAACGCTGCTTAGGGCACGGCTTGAGGTATTGTTTATCCTTCCTTCTATGATTTGTTTTACCTTGATCTGGGCCTGAAACGGATGTTACTTCTACGGGATTGAAGCTACAGGCGTTCTGCTCTTCCGTTGATGCAGTCTCAGATCAGATGTTTTAAGCAACTTTAGGAGCTGAATCTGACTTGCTCGCTATAGCGGATGTTGTAGACGATTTCAGTACCTTTCACATGGATATTTATACGTATTATTTCGTCGAGTATTTCTGTAGTTATGACCTTCTGAAGTTCAGCTGCCGTTACTGTTCTGTAGCAGAGTTTTCAGAGGACATGCTCTAACAGATGGATTACATTTTTTTACTTTTCTGTAATACAAATCTGAGAATATGGTAATAGCAAAACATCTAGAGGATTTGGAAACCTTCACATAGGTTATCTGTTTGTAATTTTTCATTTAGTATAATGAGAGATATGGCTTTCTGAATGTTGAGATCGCAAGTTCAGTACAGTTATAACTTTCAGTTTTGAGTTCAGTTATAACTTTCAGTTTTGAGTGTCACTGTAAAACATCTAAGAGACCAAGCCTGCCCCTGAGAGTAATGGAAACTTTGTAGTACATTGTTTGCTCTTTCCAAGGAGTTCTTAAACACAATTTAATTGTCTACATTGGGATACATGGAATTTTGATATCAGCATCATGGTTAGTGAGAACAGATCGGGTCTGTCACTTTGTAGGCAAGGTTAAAATTAATAAACTCCAAAACTAAATTTTGTTTTCTTCAATGTGGAAGGTTGTTTTACTTACAGTCAACGCAGTCATTTTGGTGCCTGAATACAGAAATTCAGAATATTCAATGGATTCGTTCTCTATTCTTTGCAGTCGCGAGCGTGCTCAACTACCAGCCGTCCACCACCGTGGCCACCGCCGCTGTCCTTGCGGTGACCTACGGCCCACTGTCGAAAGACACGTTGGAGTCCAAGATGATCAGTTTCTCTCCAACATTGCTTCACGAGAAGGTCGGGGAGTGTCCAATGTGGTCGCTGTACCACTGCTGCTTACAATGTTTTGGCACGATTCCATGATGAAACTTTGCCTTGATCAACACACTCCTTTATTTTTCCAGTGGTCAGGACGATGTGTTCGCCTGCTATAAGCTTGATGCTGCGCAAGGACCCGCCGCCACGGACAACGAACAGGACGGTCAAGAGAGTGCAATAGTGCTAATTGTTTGAAATGATCTTACTCTGTTAGATGTTTGTGGATTACCAAGCTCAACAAGCTCCTACACATTTCTCAAAAGATTGTTTAGTATCAACGAAAAGCACTACATATAATAAGTTCTCCATTTTTTTAGTCTGAAAGGTGTCAAACATTGTTTCTTTTTTTTTTGCAACTTATCACATTTTTATTTATTGTCAGAATTGAACCTATCAATTTAGTGTAATATTTATGTTCTCAACACTTTACATCTTCAATCCTTTTCATCGTGCAAGATCAATAGTTATTACATTATTTCCTGTTGAAATAAGAACTCTCTTTTACTAACTTATTAAAAATAAATAATTATATTGCATGAAGATAGTCAAACATGTCAAAGCAACAAGCATTGCCACAGCAGCGCATATGGAATTGCTATCCGTTAGATTATATTTATATATCATCATTTAATCATTCACAAGCTTCCGCAGCATCGCGTCGGGAAATCATCTAAGTATCTAACTGCCACAACAGGACAGTATACTACTCCGTAGTACCAATGTAGTATCAAATGATGTTACATCCACGTTAAAAGATCAAACTTTCTAATAGGACAAGGACCTCTGTTTCTTTTCTTTTTTTTTTGGCTCCGGGCCTCTAAGGGGCCATTTGGGAGGGCCTCGGCTTATATGGCTCGTGTGAGCGCATAATTTAGTTTTCATATTTTTCACCAGTTTATAGTTTATTTTTCTCCTCTAACCTATGCTACTTTAAAAGATTGCCCTATAAAGTGAGATAAAAACCACTTCAAAAGCTCTTACAAACAGGTTCTAAAATGCTAGGAGGCCTAGGACCAACTAAAGAGGATACACAACCGATGGGCAAAATATAATTGGAGATATCTTTTGTTAAGAGGGTATGAAACACGGACGAGCAGAGTTACTATACAAATAGTGCTAGGGTACGTATCACATGAATGGGAAAATAGTTAAATAAGAAATGATTGGCATTTATCGAATTTTAAATGTCCAGTTAATTGCAAAGTTTGCCAAGTACACCTCTTAGCAACAGAACGTGCACTTACTTTTTTTTCTGTCAAAGAATGATATTTTTTTTAAAAAAAAATTCACAGAGCTCAAAAAGATCATATCAAGGTTGTAACAAATCAACTTCTGATGCAACATTATCAAGTTTATATAAACAGACAGAGGGATTGATAACCAATTGAACTAGCATCTGCTTGCATAGCTAGTCAATATTTACATTGCAATATAAAAAAATTGAAATGACAAATCAGTCCACACCATTGCTGACGAGAATTCATTGCATTCTTGTAAAGCACCATAGCATTAGCAATGCAGTCCATCAGGATCTTTTTTGCCTTAGAGCACTGTGAGGCAGTTCATAATAGCAACATCTCCCTAAAATGGTGCACCATAGCCATAAGTCACTGTAAGGTCAAGAAGCAAATGGTCTGTTCCAGAGAGTTGCAGGAATTCATCTTTGCAGGTAAATCGCTGTTCCTATCAAAAGAATCCACAAAGTGACGATCACCCAGGCGCTCTTCTTCCATTCACTTGGTCGTCGCAAGAAAGAGAAGTCTCCAAAGATGTTTGGAGACGGTTGAACTTGGTTGCTAGCAGCAGACATCATTCGTTTCTTCTCCTCCTGTTCTTTGGTTTTGTCACTCCATGTCCCGGCATACCTAATTCACATAATAATACACATTGTTCTATAGTAACTTTAAAGGAGAATTGTGCAGATTATAGTCCATCTCAAAAAATGAAGAATTTTAAGACTTCTGAAGTCCTGGCATGAGTTCTTGTAATTGTAAAGTATATTTTTTTTCTTTAACGAAATTGACGAAGTTACTTTCCGATCGCTACTTCAATATTTTGACAAAACAATAGAAGGCATGGATAGCATACGTATATGAATTAGAATTCATTATGGAACCCAAGAAAAAATGTGCTTATAGAATAAATAAACAGCTAAATAGCATAGCAAATAGAGAAGGCAAATAGCACAATCTCAGACAGAATACTAACCAATCCCAGCTGCTACCGATTTGTGGTATTGAGACCACCTCGTCATTTGATATCTTCAACTTAGGTGCCTCTGAAATATATCTGAGTTCAGCTGCCTGTCGCCTGATGCTGATCATCGGGTGGCTATTCTCCAACTCTTTGTACAATGCAATGCAATCCTTGTGCCGCCTATTGGCCTCATAAGCCATCGCAAGCCAAATTTGGATCTGAGAGGGCAACAATCAGAACAAGCAGTACATATCACTGTGTTGCATCTAGATTATTAACTCATGGGTTTACAATAAATTATCGAGTGTCCTCAACCATTTGTGGACCTAAACAGGTCACATGTGTTGCTGATATACAACATTGTTTGAGGCTCACAGCTCACTTGGTCAAAATTTATGTTCAAGTGCCATTATTTTACAGAGGTAAGGCTGCCCAATTTTTTTCAGCAGCATGATATCAAAACAGCTAGCTAAGGCTAAACAAGAAGGGGCGACGTACATCTGATGCCAATATAGCACAGTGATCATCGTTGATTCTATAGTCATTTGGACGAAGCAGGGTTTCTTACCTCACCGCCCAGGAGCGAGGACGGACGTATGATAGTGAGCGCCGCCTCCAAGAATTCAATTGATCGTCCGTACATCCCTCTCCCGTATGCCTTCTGCCCCAAATCAAACATCTGCTTCGCCGTTTCCCTTCTCTCCGCCTGCTCCTTGGCCACCTGCATCCCAGACCCACGAAAGAAAACGATTTCCTTTCCAAATTCCTATGGCCATGGAGATTGTAGAGTATAAACAGCAAAGCTATGTAGAGTCATTAGAGACCTTCTCGAGTTCGCGTCGTACGCGCTCACGCTTCTCCTCCTCGGACTCCTCAGTTGCTTCGTCAGCGGCCTGGCTCTGCAGCTCCTCGGCCGTGCGCTCCAGCTCCTGCATCTCCTCGGCCTCCTTGAGCCGCCGCGACAGCTCCGCCTCCCACGCCCTCTGCGATTCGTCCTCTGACAACTCCCCGGCCTCATCTCCTCCGTCACTGCCTCCCGAAGCGGAGGCCGCGAACCTGGCCACGTCGCCGAGGCGAGGGTAGTGCTTTCGACTGAGGCACGCGGCGGCCGCGCTGAGCGGTGGCTGCAGGGGCAGAGGCCTGGGGGCCCAGTTGCGGAGGAAGAGGTGAGTCTGGCGGGTCATGGCGAGGTGGATCCCCAGGGGGGCGGCGTCGCCGAGGAGGACGCCGGCGGCCATCGCCGCGGGAAGAGGGAAGTCGAGTGGAGGAGGAATGGGTTGAGACGGATTTCTGGTTAGTTTTGTGTGTCGGTTAAATTGCTTCGGCCGCGGGAACGGAGCGTTCGACACGGCAGCGATGACTATGACATGTGGACCCAATCTGCGCGAGATATCTTTTTTCCCGCTGGCGACAGGAGAGGAAAGAAATGGTTCGGGAGGCAGGAAGGAAGACGGGTGGTGCTAACATTTGCAGGTGTAGCAGTCTCCGGGCAGCAGCTCTGAATAGAAACTCCGTCGTAAAATACTAGTGCTGTTTTATGATTTTTAGAAAGGAAAAAAATTCATTTTACTTTTAAACAATCCACTTTGTCTGTTTAACATTTTAAATAAATTTTTGACTTAATTTACTTCTTCAAACTATTCAAATTGGTGTAGTTTACTCCTTTATGCAATTTCTCTTTATTGTTTCTCTTTATAAAATTTGAATTTGAAGCTCACATTTTGTTCAAAGGTAAATAGTAATACCCTCAATGCTAAGAAAATATATTATAATTTTTGTGACACTATTTTATGTATTTTTTACACAAATTGTTAAAACACTATTACATGCTATTAAATTATGAATAATTATTTTAAAAATATAATCTAATTTTTTACATAGGAAATACCATCTTCTGCCACCGTGCAAAATTTGATTTTCAAATTCAAATTGTACAAAGAGAAACAAAAAAATAAATTACATTAAGGGTAGATTGCAGCAATTTAAATAGTTTGAGGGAGTAATTGAGCCAAAATTTTGTTTAGAGGGTTAAACGGACAAAGTGGATTGTTCGGGGGAGTGAAATGATTTTTTCCTTTTAGAAATAATATTTAATCACCTGTTTTATTTAAAAATTTATTAAAAAATATTATTTATTTTATTTAAATTATTTTATCATTGGTACTTTAAGTATGAGTTGTTACTTTTTATGTT
>BCLH01001623.1:0-34961 GCA_001602315.1 Zoysia pacifica | reverse complement strand
TTTCCTTGAGCGCAATAGTAGTTCGTTCGCTGCTGCGATGGGTGCGGCGAACGGAGTGGCAGCAGCAATCCAGGGCCAGGCATCCGCAAACAAGGCGCCACTGTTCTCCTTCGGCGTCATCGCCGACGTCCAGTACGCCGACATCCCGAACGGCCGCTCATTCTACGGCGTGCCGCGGTACTACCGCCACAGCCTCGCCGTCCTCCGCCGGGCCGTCACCAGCTGGAACAGGCACCAAGCTGCAGGCGGCGTCACCATCAGCTTCTGCATCAGCTTCGGCGACATCGTCGACCGGCACTGCCCCAGGGACGAGTCGCTGCGGGCAGTGCGCGCGGTCCTCGACGAGTTCGACCAGCTCGCGGACGGTCGCCCGACCTACCACATGCTCGGCAACCACTGCCTCTACAACCTCCCGCGCAGCAAGCTGCTGCCGCTGCTCAAGATGCCGACCGCCGGCGCCGGCGAGGACGACCGCGCGTACTACGACTTCGCGCCGTGCCCGGGGTTCAGGGTCGTGGTTCTCGACGCATACGACTTCAGCGCGCTCGGGCGGCCGCGCGACCACCCGGTGACCGCGGCGGCGACGCGGTTCCTGGACGAGAGGAACCCCAACGCCGACAAGAACAGCTCCGACGGGCTCGCCGGCGTCGACCGCCGCTTCGTGATGTACAACGGCGCCGTCGACGAGGAGCAGCTGGCCTGGCTCGACCGGGTGCTGCGGGACGCGTCGGCGCGCGGGGAGAAGGTCATCGTCTGCAGCCACCTCCCGATGGACCCGGGCGCGGCGTTCCCGGAGTCTCTCATGTGGAACTACGACGAGGTGATGGCCGTCGTCCACCGGTACGGCTGCGTCAAGGCTTGCTTCGCCGGGCACGACCACCATGGCGGCTACTGCGTTGACTCGCACGGCGTGCATCACCGCGCACTTGAGGCCGCGCTGGAGTGTCCTCCCGGCACCAACGCGTTCGGGCATGTCCTAGTGTATCCTGACAGGATGGTGCTCGTGGGGTCTGACAGGGTGGCCGACACTAAAATGCGCTTCTGAGTCATGGGGAGAGTGTGTGACAGATGAATTACTCCTACTAGCATCATGGTGTCATTTACAGTAACGAATTGGCACCTTTAACGGTATCATTCCTTACCTAGGAACCATTACGAAAGCAACTCTGCTTACAATACTCCTCCGGTCTTCAAATAAGTGTCTTTTTAAATTTTTAAATATTTTTTTATCATTTGTTTTATTCAAAAAATTTATAAAAATATTATTTATTTTATTATGAAATGTTTCATTATTAGAAATATTTTGAGCTTGATTTGTTTATTTTATATTTTTTAAATTTTTTGAATAAGACGAGCAGTCAAACGTTGATTTTAAAAAGTCAAAAAACGTCGCTTATTTTAAGATGAAAAGAGTACATCATTTTTAAAGAAAAAAACCCATTTTGTTCTCTTAAACATTCACTTTGTCCATTTAACCTTTAAATAAATTTTTAGCTCACTTTACTTTTACCTTTTTATGCAATTTGCTTTGCTGTTTCTCTTTGTAGAATTTCAATTTGAATCTCAAATTTTGTACAAAGGTAAATGATAATAGTCTCAATGTTAAGAAAATATGTTATAAATTTTTTATGATACTATTATATGTATTTTTATGCAGGTTGTTAAGATATTACGAATATTATTTTGAAAATTACAATCTAATTTTTTTAACATAGAGAATAACATCTTCTGTCATTATGCAAAATTTGAGCTTAAAATTTAAATTGTATAAAAAGAAACGAAAAAGATAAATTACATAAGAGAGTAAATTACGCCAATGTTAATAGTTTGAGGAAGTAAATTGAGCTAAATTTTTTTTAAAAAGGTTAATAAAATAAAATAAAATATTTAAGAGAGTAAAATAAAATTTTTCCTTTTCTAAATTTCCCTTCACCGAGTCATCAGCGGCTCTCACTCGGGCAGGAAGCCTGTGATTACTGCCTTTTCCCTTAGATTCCTTGACATTGCTTCACCCCAACTGCAAGGCGCGAGGATCCTCCTATAGTCGGAGCGTCGATGAGCCGCTACCATGTGGGCCTCTGGTGGGGCCCACCACAAGCAGCCCGCACAACAGTGATGCATGGCGGTCTGACGCTTGGCAATGGATTCACCAAAGGAGCAGATTTTAGGTCTGTTTTGTTTGGCCGCGTTCGACTCAGCTACTGACGGATACGGATGCGCGGTGCTCATGCTACAGTGAAATGAAGTTCAATAGCCGCAGCCGCTACGACTGATGCAGCTAAAGCTTTTTTGCAACGGAGAAATTTCAATTTCCTAAAAATCAATTTAATTTTAAAAAAATATAAAAAATGAGAAAAATTCTGACGCAGACGCCTTAAGAGATTCGAACGGGCCCTTTGTCCCGTCAAGATAAGGCACGCACAACGATCAAGCCTTGGATTTTGCATGCCTGACGGTGAAATGCAGACAAGTTCTCCGTTTATTTTAAAATATAAGTATTTTAATTTAATTAATATCAAATTCTTCTAAATTTTGGTAATAATATTTATAAAATTACATATTTTTATTTAAAAATATTTTTTATTAAATCTTACTCTCTCTCCGTTCAAATGCTATACTATTTTTTAACAGAGAAAGTACTTTATGATGAATTAAAAAATAATTTTTATATAATAAAATATTATTAATATTTAAAATGATATAAAATTTAATTTTTAATTACGTTTAAAAATATTTATATTTTGGAACATAGAGTACGTAATAAGAGAAAAATTGAACTGGTCAGAAGGAGCAACAACAAGAGAGAGCATTAGAGTTGTACTCAAACTGCCTCGCCTTCAGTTAAAATGTGACAAAAGACTACTTGTCTGAATGGCTCCTAGTCATTGTTTTGCATCAGCGGAGAAGTTTTCTTATTTTGGAAGTTCGCCATTGAAAAATACAGGACATTGATGGAGTATCTCGTAGTCAATGTAGTGCGTGCTTCTGTATGAATTTGATGATTGGTCTAACAATGCAAGCCTCTCTGATACAGAACCTGGTGATGCAGCACGTGGATCACTCCGCGGGGGACTTCATCGACGGTAAAAACAAAAATGCTGACGTCCGTAGCGGCCGACGCCCCGCGTCCTGCCTCTGCCACAAAGGGCCACCTTGGAAAAAAAACGTCGCGGGGGCCGCTTGTGCGAGGCGACTGAAGGCTCGGGTCTGCGTCCGCAGCTGCGGACGACAGAAAAAATTCCGGTTATTTTCATCGATCTGGTAAAGAGCCTTCTAAAATGCATAAATTTTACAGAAATTTTATAATAATTTAATAAAAATTAATTTAATTTTACGTAGAAAAAAACAACTCAAGAAGGGCTGAGACACCGCTTCTGTAATACGGCGACATAGATACAGTCGCTATGATGGCAGCGATGACACTACGCTGCATCCGTCTCACGTGAAACTGACGAAACTTGTGGGCATTTGTGATATATGAGTACGTGGATTAGAAAGCAAGACGCTTTCAAAATCCAGATGCTCGCTGATGCATTTTGGCTGGGGCTGCTGAGTGCTGGTTATTATATACTCTTTTTTAAATTGATGTTGTTATTGATTTTTAACATCAACTTTGACAATTTATTTTATTTAAATTTTTTGATAAATAATAATAAACTATGATTTATCGTTATAGTTGTTTAAATCACAACTTCAAATTTTATATATTTAAATAATTTTTAATAAAATAAGTTGTCAAAATTGATGTTAAAAGTCAATAACAATATCAACTTAAGAACGAAAAGAGTAATTAGTCAAATATAATACTAAATGGTGCAAAATATAACATGAAAAGTGAAAATTAAACTTAGAACTAAAAAATATGAAGTAGGTAACTTATCACTGTACCAAACTATCTTATTTGACTACATATAAAATAATTTAACTATATATAAAATAAAATTAAAAATAATAAAATCTTAAACGGCCGTGGCCGTGCCACCTGTCAAGCCAGATGCTCGACCCAAGCACGGCCCGCAGCTCGTGCCGGGCCGGTCAGGACACGAAATGAATCAGGCCGTGGTGTGCTTGAGCCGAGCCATTTTTTCCGTGCTTCAGGGCAGCCCACTTAGCACGGCCCATTTCGACATGTCTATCAACCACTAATATTAACTTTCTTTTTTTATTCACCAATTTTTTACATTTGGGTAAAAAAGACCTTTCTATTCTTCTTTCAATTTTTTTTAAATTTTATCATTACTCATATTACTGGATGTTATTTGGTTTTGGGGCATCTAAAATTTCACGAGAAAAAAATTTTACTTGAATATTAAATTCAAATTTAAAATTTAATTTGAATCATTTTATTTTCTTTTAAGCTCGTGGGCTGTAATATGAATTTGTTAGATAAAATTGATACCTATAGTATTCACTAAAATGGCTAATGAGAAAACTTAGTAAAAAAAATTATTGAGGGGTAAACAAATCTTTTTCAAGCTTTTAAATGTATAAGAGTGACGAATAAGAAAAGAAATAGTTGATAAGAGAATTCAAAATTTTGAGTGGGTAATAAGGAATTAAAAGTTTTTTCGATGGCTAATAAAAAATTGACTCTTAAAGGATGAGTATTGCTGTCGTTGGAACTATCTTGTTGTATTATACTCCCTCCGTACCACTATAAGCGACATTATTGAATTTTTGAAATCAACTTTTAACCATTCATTTTATTCAAAAATTTTGTGAGAATATTATTTATTTTATTGTGAAATAATTTATTATTAAAAATACTTTAAGTGTGATTTAATTATTTTTGTATTTTTATAAATTTGTTGTGACAGCCCGTACCTCAAAAGGTACGAACCATCGACCTCAAGATCAAGATCATATCGGATGTCATTCGACGAAGCAAGTACCACAGTACAGCTCAAGCACGATAAAATATATTACAAACTAGTTATTTAAGTTTACAAAACATGAGTTTTCAAAGTGCAAAAATTACAAACCTATTATACAAGGGCATCTTGGATACTAAACCAAAAGATACATCGAGCCCAAACGATGTATCTACTAGCAGCAACTCACTCATGGCGGCGAGCAGGACTCCCAGCAAATGAAGCCACCCTCAGAGGTTGCTCTCTCTGATTGAAACTGAGAAGGGAAAGAGAAAGCACCTGCAACAGAAAACCACAAATATAAAGCCCTGAGCAACTAACGCTCAGCAAGACTTATCTGACAAAAATGGCTATCTACAACCGACTCCTAAAAATGAGAAGACTGACTCAACAGGGTTGGATAATTGCAAAAGATAGAACTAGAAGTGAGTCCTTACTTTTAAGTTTTAGCAATAAATTAATTATCAAAATATAACTTTAATTTGCAATATCAGCTACACAATCATGGTTTTCAATCAAATTCTAATAAATATCTCAAACAATTCATTTTCACCTTCACTTCTTTCACTTCATACTACAATGTGACTCAAAGAGGCAAGTGGTACTCGTTACTATGAGGGGCAGCGATTCGAATTGATTTACATCCAGTTGGAGAAACTTGATTACACGACATGTACGCGCTTCTCGGAAGAGAGGTTCGGTTACGTCCAGTCACTATGCACATTGGACTACATCAGTTTTTTGAGACCCATAGATCCAGTATATAATCAGTACTATTCAAACTTGCTCTATAGAACCAACAATGAACGATCCTTAATCGACACAGACAGAGCTACACCACATTGGCTATGCATCCGCAATGGACACATGCCGTGATATCACTTACTTCCCTGCCCGATCTTCAATTTATTCTATATGACAAAATAATTCATCCCGTACCAATCCTATAGCTCGCGAGTGAAGACCTATTCACTCGACTTCTACCGTTAAAAGAACTATTAGCTTAGCTCTATATCGAGTTATCTATACCAAAATACTAACCTAAGGTAGGATTCTATAAATGTAACTACGGTTTCAATCAACTCCTATCACCTAATGCACATTACAAACTAACCATCTAAATTGATAAACGTAAATAATTTGAAAACAGGATGATGCACCAGGGCTTGCCTGGGCTTAGATCAATGTTAGTTTTCTCAACTACGGAAGCGTCAACGATCAGAGTTTCCTGAAAGTCCGATGGAAACTCTCCGATCTCTTCCTTAACTTTCTCGGATCCTATATGAAATAATATGCAACAAAGAGAATGAAGAATGATTTCATTTATAAATGAAAGTTTGTTAAATGGAGTTATAAGTAATAATATACAAGTTTGTAAGGTAAAATAAGTAAATATGATTATAAAACTTCTTTAATATGATTCTTGAAGACATAAAATTAATTTCAAAACTTTCATACTATAAAGGAAATTATTTTTAAATTTTGAAAATTTTACAGGATTTATTGAAAACAAATAGATTTATAATGATTTAAATGCTAGATACAAAGAATAAATCATTTATAAAATTATATTTACCGAAATAAATTATAATATTTTTCCAAACCAGTAAGATTTATTAAATGAACAGAAAATTAAATTTTAAATAGTTTTATATGCTGATAAGGAAAAATAATGCATTTCTTGTTTATTAAATGATCTGAATTAATTAAATTATTTTAATGCATAAAATTAAATTTTCTGCTCCAGAATATTGTTCTAGTTGAGAGAAACCTAACAAAATTTACCTCATAATTTTCTGAGAAAAAATGAATTTTCTACGAATTTTGCAAGATTAAACTGATTTCTGAATAATAAATTACTTGGAGAATAATTTAAATCAACTTCAGCCAGTACAGTTGAGGCCACACCGAGGGCCACTGGGTTGGCCACACCAGATCCCGCGCGGCCACACCAGATCCCGCGCGACCACACGAAATTCGAGGTGGAGCTCTTGGCTCTGGCCATGGCAGTCGCCCGACGGCGTACGGTGGTGGCTCACTGGAACGGTGTTTCTAGCGACCAGGAGCTCCGCGTTTGGCACCCAAAATGATCTTTACGTCCTCACGAGTCCACTGGGAGGATCGGCGAGGTGGGATTCTCACCGGAAACAGGTCGTCGACGGCAGGCGGTGGGCGCAGGAGTTCGGCGGCGAGGTCATGGAGGCGCTGGAGTCGACGGAACTCAACTTGGAAAGGACCGAGAGCTTCACTAGAACATGGAGAAGGCCGGCAAAGAGGTGGACGTCAACGAGGAAGGCCGGACGTCGGAGCTCGACGGTGGGGGAGGCGGTCCAGGCGGCCGGCAACGTCGAAGCTTTGAAATCCTGCACCAAGGTTGAGGGAATCGATTAGTTCTGGAGTATATAGGCTGTGCCACCATCTGGAGAACGTGTATGAAAAGAGAAATGGCGGGAGCTCACCGTAAACCTGCGCAATCGACTGGAGAGTGGCGACCAGTTCAAAAACTTGAAGCTTGGGGAAAATTTCAAAAATCCGGCGCGGTCCAGAGCGACGGTTACAGCAGCGAGTCCGTTGTAGGATTCAGAGAGTTATGGCGCCCTTTCCCGATGAAGAACGAGGCCGGAGCTGGCTTAGTCGGGGGCTCTCCACGGCGGCATCCGAAGGAGATGGAAGCGGCGTTCGCGAGGGAGAAAGAGAGAGAGAAAAGAGGGCGGCCGGGGAGCGGTGGCTGGCTTTATCCAGTGCGGGGGCGGCCTCCCAGAGCGGCGCGTGGGAGCTGCCGCAGCGTGCTGCCAGCTGGGGAAGAAGGAAGCGGTGCAGTCGCTGACAGGTGGGCCCCAGCCACTTTCCAATTTCTCGATTTTTCTGCCAATTTGAAAGCTGCACAGTTTTCGGCTTGAAACACATAATTCCCGAGCTCAACTGCATCTCAAACTTTGCAGAAGTGTTAAAATTTTTGAAACGAACAACTTTCCTTTTTGGGCCATGTTCAAATTCCAATTCAAAAAATTTGTTATAAATTCAAGAGTTTATTTAAACAATTGAAACAAAACATTTATTTGGCCCCTTTAAAATTTGAACCCAAAAATTTGAAATTTTAGCTTGCATTCATTTGTTCCTTTTTGGAGCTAAATAAAATTTGAAACTTTGTAGAGTTATAACTCTTTTCAAGAGAAACAACTTTTATTTTGGCCCAAATTCGGAATCAAGCTAAATTTTACTCTATAAATTTTAGATAACAGGAAACCAATGAAAGGAGGAATTTCATTTGGGCCTTTTGACCTTTTGATTAGAATTTTACAAAATTTTCTAAAATTCTGGTCTTTACAAAATCTTGCAAATGAGATTTTATTCACAACATTTCTTTGAAAATTTTAAATTTGCATTTTTGAAGTTTGAATTTAATTTGAGATTTAAACTGGAAACTCATTTTGATTTTCTTTTGCGGTTTTCGGAAGATCGAATTAACAACTTGCTGCTTTATTCAAAATGTGAAGTGTTACAGCCCTCCCCTCTTACAGAAATCTCGTCCCGAGATTTAGAATAGAAGAGGGGGAAATTACATCAAAGAGAGTGAAGAAACTCTGGAAAATTTGCTTGCAAATACTCTTCTGTCTCCCAGGTTGCTTCATCTTCAGTGTGATTACTCTATTGTATTTTGTAAAATTTCTGAGTCTTGTTTCTTGTCACTCGGTCCTTTTGATCGATAACGCATACTGGTAGCTCTGAATAAGTAAGATCAGGCTGCAGTTGCTCGATTTCTAGAATAACCACATCTCTCGGAGCTTTTAAGCATTTCTTCAATTGGGAAACATAAAAAGCGTTGTGCTCTCCGGCTAAGCTTGCTAAGCTTGCTGGTAACTCTAGTCGATACACCATGGGTCTACATTGTTCAATGATGGGAAATGGACCAACGTATCGTGGAGCTAGTTCATCTCGTATCCTAAACCGGTGTACCCCTTTCATAGACGAAAGTGGGAGGTACACTAGATCACCCACTGTGAAGACAAGGGGTCGACGTCGCTTGTCCGCATAACTCTTCTGTATGAATTGGGCCGCTCTAAGGTTGGGCTGAATTAGCTTCACTTTTTCTTCGGTTTCTTGTACTAGATCAGGTCCAAATATAACTCTTTCTCCAGACTCGAACCAATTCAGAGGAGTGCGACACATACGTCCATAAAAAGCTTCGAAGGGTGCCATCTTGATACTTTCTTGATAACTGTTGTTGTATGAGAACTCTACTAATGCTAAACTTTCATCCCAGTTCTTGTCATGATGTAGCACATAGGCTCGTAGCATGTCTTCTAAAATTTGAATGATTCGTTCTGTCTGTCCATCAGTCTAAGGGTGATATGCTGAGCTCCTAATCAAAGTAGTACCGAGCTCCTAATCAAGGTAGTACCTAGCAAAGCATGAAGTTGTTCCTAGAAACGTGCCACAAACTGAGGACCTCTGTCGGAAATGATGGTCTTCGATACACCATGCAAACAAACTATACGAGAAAGGTATATCTCGGCATACTTCTTGGCATTGTAACAAGTGTATACCGGAATAAAATGAGAGGACCTGGTTAGTCGATCAGTAATCAGCCAAATAGAGTCATGCTTCTTTGATGTCTTTGGAAGTCCAACAATAAAATCCATGGATATGTCTTCCCACTTCTAAGCTGGAATACATAACGGTTGAAGCTATGCTGCTGACCTCAAATGATCTGCCTTGACCTTTCGACAAGTGTCGTATTCCGCAACATATTAGCAATCTCTCGCTTCATTCGAGTTCACCAAAACTTCTTGCGCAGATCTTGATATATCTTGTTGTTTCCCAGATGAATGGAATACTTGGAAAGATGAGCCTCATCGAGAATCTCTTTCTTAGCTTGTGGTGCTTCGGTACTACTAATCTTTCGTTGAACCATAGGGCACCTTCATTGTCTTGGTGAAAGCATTTGGCAATATTGGCTTTTACTCTTTCTCGGAGATGTGCCATACCTTTATCCTTCTTCTGAGCTGCAACAATCTCCTCCCGGATTGTAGGTACCAGGGTAAGATTATATAAGGCTAGATGTGATAGCACTCGTAGAGCAGACTCTTAATCTGAGGCTTGTGATAGTTGATAGAAATTGCACTGGGCTTTACGGCTAAGTGCGTCTGCCACCACATTGGCTTTCCCTGGAGTATAATGAATTTGCAATTCATAATCCTTAATCAGCTCTAACCATCTTCTCTGCTTTATGTTGAGATCGGCTTGTGTGAAGAGATACTTCATGCTCTTATGATCAGTATAAAGATGTACCAGATTACCCATGAGGTAATGCCTCCGGATCTTCAATGCTAGAATTATTGCGGCTAGTTCCAAATCATGAGTTAGGCAGTTCTGTTCATGCTTACGAAGCTGTCGAGAAGCGTAAGCAATGACCCTTCCTTTCTGCATCAGAACACAACCAAGACCTGTGCCTTAGGCGTCGCAGTACACATTAAAAGGCTTCCCGATGTTCGGTTGTGCTAACACCAAGGCATTAGTGAGATGCTTATTCAAGGTTTGAAATGCTTCTTCGCAGGCCTTGTCCCATAAAAACTTGTTATCTTTCTTGAGCAATTCTGTCATTGGTTTGGCTATCTTGGAGAAATTTGGAATGAATCTTCGGTAGTAACCTGCCAAACCAAGAAAACTACAGATCTTCGAAACTGAGGAAAGAGACTTCCACTTTACTATGTCTTCAACCTTACTTGGGTCCATGGAGATTTCTTCTGAAGATATCACGTGACCCAAGAATGGCACTTCCTTCAACCAAAACTCACACTTGCTAAACTTCGCGTATAGTTGATGCTCTCTCAACCTTTGTAATATAGTTGATGCTCTCTCAACCTTTGTAATACAATCTAGAGATGTTCTGCATGCTCTTCTTTCGACTTCGAGTAGACAAAAATGTCATCGATAAACATGACAACAAACTTATCCAATTCTGCCATGAAGACCGAATTCATCAGATATATGAAGTGCGCTGCTTCATTGGTTAATTCGAAAGACATGACCATAAACTCATAGAGTCAATATCTGGTGGAGAAAGCAGTCTTCGGAATATCCTCTTCTCGGACCTTGATCTTATGGTAGCCAGAACAAAGATCAATCTTGAAGAACACTGTGACACCAACTAGTTGATCAAAAGGATATCAGTGTGAGGAAGAGGGTTTACGGCATTCAAGGGTCGATAGTCTATACATAGCCTCAACGACCCATCCTTCTTCACAAACAGTACGGGGCAACCCCATGGCGATGAACTAAGCCGAATAAATCCCTTATCCATCAACTCTTTAAGTTGCACTTTTAATTCAGCTAATTCTCAGGGTGCCATCTTGTAGGGTTGTTTTGATATTAGAGCCGTGCCTGGTTAGAGTTCAATCTTGAATTCAATCCCTCTGTCGGGTGGCATCCCGGGCAGGTCTTCTGGAAACACATCTGAAAGCTCACATACTACAAAATTTTCTGCATGCTTCTTCTCAACCACATGGTAGACTACTGATTGCGAAGATTCTGAATTTTCAACTCTAAGCAATGATGCCCATGGACAGGTGATCGAAGCTGAGCAGTACTAGCGGTTATATCCAAGATAGCCCCATGATATTTCATCCAGCTCGTACCCAAAATAGCATCAATGCCTTGCCCTTCTAATACTATGAACTTGATCAAGTATAACTTCCCTCCAAGGTCAAGTGGTGCATCTCTCACTTCCATCCTAGCTATAAGAGTCCCTCTAGGAGACTTAATAATATATGGTGATTTCATGATGCCTTGTTTTATACCATGCTCTTGAACAAATGAATGGCTGATGAAATTATGTGTTGCACCAGAATCAAATAACACGAGGGCGGAATTTCCATCAAGCGAAAATGTACCAGTAAGCACAGTCGCATCCTCAGAGATATCCTCAGTCTTTATGTAGTTCACACGGCCAGTATTGACTTCTGGTTTTGGCTGACCTGGCCTACGGTTCCCACACTGAGGCTGCTGTTGGAGTGCTACTCCTTGCTGCTTTGGCAATCGGCAATCCCTTGCAAGGTGCCCTGTACGATCATAGTTAAAACAAGGATAAGATCCTGGTCGCACCTGCTGCTGCAATGGTCGAAAGCCCACTGAAGGTTGAGGGGCCGGGACAGTTGGACGATACATGCTTTGTTGCTGAGGCTGCTGCTGCTGAGGAGGACGATAAACTGGACGCTGAAAAAGAGTAGATCTATACTGCTGTCCAGTTGGAGAAGTATACAGCATACGATACTTCTGTGGTGCACTGCTAGATGGTCATGTGGTAGAGTGCTTCTTGGTGATCAACTTGTGCATCTTGTCCTCAGTAAAGATTGGTCGATCTACCAGATGATTGAAATCACGAAACTTAGCAGTAGAGAGCTTATCTTACATTTCTTCTGAGAGACCATTATAGAAGCAAGCCCTCTTCTTCTTATCAGTGTTGACATCATCAAGGGCATACTGAGAAAGATAGTTGAATTGTTGCACATATTCTATTACTGACATGCTACCTTGCTTCAAGTTGAGAAACTCTAGCCTCTTGATTTCTATAACGCCCTTAGGAATATGATAGGCATGAAAATCAGAGCAGAACTCATCTCAAGTATATCGGTGATTGGCGGGCTGCATGGTACGAAAGTTCCGCCACCAAGCACCAGCTTCATTCTGAAGTTGATGAGCCGCAAAGAGAACATTTTCATGTTGACCACATTTCACAAATTCAAGCTTCTCTTCGATGGTGCACAGCCAATGGTCAGCATCAAGGGGATCCTTTGCACGGGCGAAAACTGGCGGCTGAGTACGCAGAAAATCCGAAAGATCACTTTCACGGCCAGCTTCACCTCCACCACGAGCCATATATTGAGCAATGACTTGAAGAGCGCCAGTTTGCTCCCAACGGTTGCGCTCCATCTCCATGAACACTTCAGTCATCGTCGGTGATGGCGGTGGTGGCAACGCTTTCTGCTGAGAGTTTTGCCCTTCCTTAGTACGCTTCATCCTGTAAAAGATAATCAAAATGTCTCCATCAACAACCTATCTTTAGAATCAGAAAAAGAGAAAAAATTCTAAGATGACAAAAAATTGATTTTTGCTTATCAGTCTAATTGCAATGCAGTTGAAATTGGAAGTAAATTTGAATCCCAACATTTGGCTGAGTCAAAGTTTTAAAAACTTTTTGAACATTTGAGATGATTTCTTTTAAGGTGATTTAGTTGTAATTACCGATTTTAAATGCAATGAACAATATGCAATCAGCCTATTAAACCTTACAAAAATAAAAACTAAGTTATATAAGTGACTGTACGTGACCTCAATGGCACACGAACTAAATCGATTTTCTAATCGAACTGCCGATCTATAGTTAGTACACCACAACAGCCACCTGTAAAAGCTAACACTAAGAATAGTCCTTATTTGGGCTTGAACTAAGGTCCGATACCATAGTTAGAGTTTTAAAAATAGCTTTAAAGTCGTACTGCTTTTGATATTGCTCTGATACCAGCTGTGACAGCCTGTACCACAAAAGATACGAACCTTCGACCTCAGGATCATATCGGATGCCACTCGACGAAGCGAGGACCACAGTACAGCTCAAGCACGATAAAATATATTACAAACTAGTCATTTAAGTTCACAAACCACGAGTTTTTAAAGTGCGGAAGCTACAAACTTATTACACAAGAGCATCTTGGATACTAAGCTAAAGGATACATCGAGCCCAAAAGATATACCTACTAGCAACAACCCACTCAAGGCAGCGAGCAAGGCTCCCAACAAAGAAAGCCACCCTCATGGGTTGCTCCCTCTGACTGGAACTGAGAAGAGAAAAAGAAAGCACCTGCAACAGAAAACTACAAACACAAAACTCTGAGCAATTAACGCTCAGCAAGACTTATCCAACAAAAATGGCTATCTACAGCCCACTTCTAAAAAGAAGGCTGACTCAACAGGGTTGGATAATTGCAAAAGACAGCACTAGAAGTGAGTCATACTTTCAAGTTTTAGCAGTAAATTAATTATCAAAATATAACTTTAATTTGCAATATCAGCTACCACAATCATGGTTTTAAATCAAATTCTAATAAATATCTCAAACAATTCATTTCCACCTTCACTTCTTTCACTTCATACTACGATGTGACTCAAAGAGGCAAGTGGTACTCGTTACTATGAGAGGGCAGTGATTCGAATCGATTTACATCCAGCTGGAAAAACCTGATTATACAACATGTACGCCAGGGTCTCAAAAACCGCGGTAAACTGCGCGAAAACCGCGGTTTTCAGCCTTACCGCTGCGGTGCGGTTTAGTAAACCGACCGGTTTTCGCTCGAAAACCGTAACTAACACTGTAGCAAAAATGGTAAACCGCTCGGTTTTAACAGTTAACCGACCGGTTTTTTACAGTTTCAAAAACCGGCACTGTAGCGGTTTTTGAAACCTTGATGTACGCGTTTTCCGAAAGCTGTACATGGAAATCTTTCATGCCACTGATACATAGCATCAGTCCGATGCTTACCTCTCCCGAGCAGTGGTCCTCCATGCGATAACCGCACCGGGTCTATCTATGGTTAGCCCTAAAGCTCTCCCTTTTATCATCTCCAGAAGAGAGGTTCGGTTAGGTCTAGTCAGTACGCACATTGGGCTACATAAGTTTCCTAGGGCCAAAAGATCCAGTATGTAATCAATACTATTCAAACTTGCTCAATAGAGCCAACAACAAACTGTCCTTAATCGACACAGACAGAGCTACAACACATTGACCATGCATTCGCAATGGACACATGCCGTGTTATCACCTACTTTCCTGCTCGATCTCTAATTTATTTCATAGGACAAGATAATCCATCCCGTACCAATCCTATAGCTCGCGAGTGAAGACTTATTCACTCGACTTCTACTGTTAAAAGAACTATTAGCTTAGCTCTACATCGAGTTACTGAAAGGACCTAGATGTCGCTAAGAGGGGGGTGAATAGGCTTTCCTGAAAATTAACACAAACTTGCAGCGGAAACTAAAACTGTCAAAATCGAAACTTCCGGTTTGGAAAATCGAAACTTCGGTTTTGCCTTACCTGGACAGTTAAAACAAGATAGGAACAAATACAGAAACCGGAGCTTCTGGATTTCAATACCGGAACTTCTAATTTTCTCGGGGCAGAGGATTAAACCTGAACTTTGAGAATTCTCCCGGGAAACTTGTAAATCACTCCTAATAGAGTATAAGGGACAAGATAGCAACTTGATTCACAGAGAATCAAGAGTTAGTCACAAGCACAACTTAATAAAACAAGAAATGCAAATCAAAGCAAGGACATGAGGAATTGTTTCACCGAAGTTCAACGACTTGCTCTCAAGTTGTCTACGTCTCCGTTGAGGAAGCTTGAGCTGCTCACAAGGCCAACTCCAAGCCGGGTCTCTTTCAACCACTTCCCTCGAATCACTATCTTGCTTCTTCCCTTGCGGAGGTGAAGCGTGCCTTCATAACTTTTCCGTGGCACACCACAAGCTTGGTGTCTCATTGGGCGATGCCTAGCCGTCTAGGAGGCTTCACCTCCAAGAGTAACAAATGCTCACGGATTTGCAACTTGCTCAAGTGCTCAATGGATGGGAGTGCTCAATTGTGCTCTCAAATGCAATCTCTCTCAACCCAACACTTGAATTTCTCACAAATCACACAAGCCTCACAAAGAGGGGTTGGGGAGAGCTCTAGAATACTTTGGCTTAGTTTAGGTCGTGGGCAACACCAGCAGCTACCACTAAGGGGGAGGGAGGAGGTATTTATAACACTCTCTCAAAAACTAGCCGTTGCCAAGACTTCCGGTTACTAACGGTCACTAGCCGTTAGACACAACTCTGAGAGAACCGGAACTTTCGGTTCACCAAACCGGAACGTCCGGTTTCGGACCTCCAGCAAAGTGCCGGACACTCCGATGGTTAGGAACCTCGACTCCAAAGAGGGCTTGTCGGACACTCCGGTCAAGTATCAGACACTCCGGTGAAGACTTAGGTAATTTTGCTAGAAGCTACCGAAACCGGAACGTTCGGTTTGGCAAACCGGAACTTTCGGATTTTCCTGTTTCAGTAAAACTTGTGAAAGTGTATGACCATTGTGTTTCTCTCCTCTCACTTGGGTTTCTATGAGCACTGAGATTATGTTTTAATCCATGTTGCACCTCCCTTGTTAGAGCGGCATACCTATACTCAAGAATTAAATAAAAGATTTAGCAACACTTGAGTTTCACTTCTTGAATCTTGCCACTTCTTCATAAAATTGCTTCTTGAGGATGAGCAACACATGTTTTTCTTGAGCTACTCTGTTTTGAGCTAGTAATCTTAGAAACTTTCAATCCATGCAATCAATATCCACTAAATGCTTTCAAGATACTTCTTTTCTTTTTTTTTTTCAATAGATTATCGACACTTAGCAAAATATGACTCCTTGTGGCTTGAAAGGTCCATCACGATTCAACTCAACTTGTCCTTCTCCGGTACTATGGTTCTTCGGCGCCAAGACTCCTTCTTGCCCTTCTCCCTTTTCCGGTCCATCACGACACCGTCAAGTTAATTCTTCACCTTCTCGCTAACTTGAGTCAAATTTTGCCTTGTATCTTCAATGAATGCTTTTTGAATTCTTTGATGTCAACTTCACAACCCAAAGGCCTTTTTGTTGAGATCTTAAATATAATCCATCATAATTCTTGATTGCTTAGCACAACCTCTCTTGGCTTCTTTGACATCAACTTCAATCTTTACAAGTCAAGTAGCTTCTTGTTGAGACCTTTTGATGGGATCTTCACTTAGAGTACACATATCTTCTGATCTCACTCTTAGCTTGCAACAATTTCACTTGACTTAGCATGAGCAACCTCATGACTATGAGAAAAGCGGTAATCTTCATTAAATCAAGACTTCTCAATATTCTTTTTAGACTAACAACCTGCTCATAAACTCAACAAATAATCTTAGTTTTTTAATTATATTGTCATTCAATTCACCAAAACCCACTAAGGGTGTAGATGCACTTTCAATCTCCCCCTTTTTGGTGATTGATGACAACCTTGATTAAAGCTTACAAAAGGTATTCAATAAGCTCAGATTTTAGATTCTAATCAAATAGGCTTTGCTCCCCCTAAAAATGTGCATATTGAATTGAATTCAATTTTGGCATAAAATGCCATTTGTACATCAAATAGAAAAACATGAGAGCTCCCTCTATATGTTAGAATCCGTGGGGTGCATAAACTGTGTGTGAACATGTATTACGTGATGCATATGACAAGAGATCCACAACAAAAGAATTAAAAGAAACTAATATGCGAAGTCTGTGGAGACCGGAACTTTCGGTTTTTCCAGACTTCACATATTTAAACAACATTACACCAATTCAAACATGAATCACAATTTAAGCACATAAAGGTCTTAAAACTTGAAAATAAACTAAATCACACATAGGTTCCACACATTACAATTTATTCTCAAGTCCACGAGATGAAAATGATGAAACAGAGAAGTCTGTGCTGTCTGGGAAAACCGGAACGTCCAGTTTTCAATACCGAAACTTCCGGTTTTTCAGACATTCCAGAACTGATGTAGTAGTCGAAATTTGGAAGAGATTCAGCTTTAATCAAATTTTCTTCATCATTTCTCTCCCCCTTTGTCATCAAGCACCAAAAGGGGTCCTTCTCACAGCAGCTCACTCCGAATCTTCGCCTTCATCATCTTCCTCAACAATATCATCACCGGGTTGTGGAGAGGGAGCGGGTGGAGGAGCAAATGGTGGTGGAACGGGAGCACCACTAGGACCAATGCTAAAACCCTCACTGAAGCTAGAGTCTCCGTACCACTCTTGATAGGGATTATGCGCCTCATACATTGCCATTCTTTCTTCAAATGTCTCCAACTTGGGTTCTTCTATTGGTTCAATGGGAGATCAAGGAATACCTTTCTCTTGGCAAAGCAACTTGACAGCCCTAGAATCTTTTCTTCTTGCTATCCTCTCCTCACGCGCCTTTACATCCGCATCATATCGGGACCGGCAAAGACCAAAGAGCATCCCGAAGAATTTCTTGATAGGAGAGGTGGGCTTGCTACCTTGTTGACCTCTTCCTCTAGCACCTCTTGGAGGAGAGGGGCGTTGAGAAGTCCCCACATCACCGCTGTCCACAGGAGGATTCTTCAAAGTTGGCTTCATCTTGAGAGAGTGGTGAGTCTCATCACACACAAATTGGCCACCGGTGACTCTCTCAATCATGTGAATAATATAGGGAGCATAGCCACAACCCTTGAGAGGGCTTCTTGATATAGACTTGATTTCCTCCCAAATGAAGTCAAACACCGAAAGGGGGACACCACTTGGAGCTAGAGCATCGAGAAGGATCTTAGAATAATTTGAGATGTTGGTCGCATCACCTTCTCTAGGAGCAATGGTCTTCCTAATCATCCGGTTCAAGTATGTGTAGAAGGGAAGCAAACCGGTAGTGGTGCCAAGATTCCTCTCATTTCCTCCATACATGAACCTCATGCGGTAGTTTGGGAGAGGGTTTGCATAATGTAACTTCACTCTATTTCCATCCAACCTCCCAAAGCCAAAGAGACGGGCAAATTGATCATATGTCACCTCATACCATTGCCCTTCGGTCATTCAAAGCATCTTCCTCACCCCATTTTCCTCAACATAGAGAGTGGCATAGAATTAAGCAATCACTTCATTATTCCAATCCTTTTGAAAGCTCATGACTCCTCTAACATTCTTTGCCTCACATGCATGAATGACCTCGTTGAAGATACTGTCATTTTTGCTTGTCATGTATGCAAAATCAATCCATTGAGCCCTTGCCACTGGATGGCTTTTTGGAAGGATCACAGATTCATAATAATCTTGTTGAAACCATGTGTGAAATCTGTAATCTGATGCTTCCCTTTGATTTTCTCTAGGATTCTTGATCCTCAACTCTCTTACCAAATAAGTCTTCCCTTTGTAGCTCACCCGGTTCCTCCATCCGGGGTTGGTAGGGGCATGCAACCTTAGCTCTTCAAATGCTATCCCTCCTTGAGCAGCGATCTCATCAACATCAGATTCTTCCGGTTCAGGCACATGAGCAGTCCCAGATCCTCCCGCTTCAGTCCTAGAGCCACCTTGCCTCTGGCTCATCCTAGGAGCAACCGGAGGCACATACTCTTCTTCCTCATCATCGTCACTAGAGTTAGTCTCCACATAGATATCAGCCCTTTGAGAAGTTGATCTTCTAGCGATCCTTTTGCCTCTTCTCGAATATTGTAGCAACGCTTGAGATCCTGCACCAAATTCTCCTTCATGTCTGGGCTTGGTCCTTCTTTCACCACCACTGTCTGACATGATGCTGTTCTAAGGTAAAGATAGACAAAAAGCACTTAGGAACATGATAAAAGAAGATTTGATGACAATTACTGGTAAAAAGATGAGTTCTGGTTTCTTTGGAAAACCCGAAACTTCTGGTTTTCACAAAGAAACCTGGTGCTCATAATTTTATCCAAAATTGTACTAGAGTGTTCTAAGGCCTTAGGGATATGATAAAGGAACCTAAGTTTCAAAATTTGACAAATAACATAATTTAGGGCTTCTCTGACAAAACCGGAACTTTCGGTTTTCACAGAGAAAACCTAAGTTCTGAGATCCATCGATTTAGCCAACGAAACTTTGTGAAACTTGGAGCATTGCTTCATTGTACATCTAGGATACAATGTGCCAAAGGAATTTCAAATCCACCAAGGTACTTGAGAGATCAAAGATGAAGAACAAAAAGTACCTTAGGGTGATGTAGAGATGAAATCGGAGGGCAAATCGGAATCTCCGATCTTGAGAGAGTTGATTCCACCCAAAATTCGAAGATTTGCACGGTTGATTCGCGAGATCTCCAAAGGAGAGGAAACTTTGAGGTGTTGAGGGTGTTCTTGAGGAGAGAGAGGAGTGAAAAGAATGAAGGGGTGAATCCTGGCCGGCTGGGTTAAAAACGCAGAAACCAGAACTTCCGGTTTGCCAAACCGAAATGTCCGGTTTTTGCAGAGAGTTGCAAAAATGCCGAAACTTGAGGAAACTCGATTGATTTGCGATGAAAACAATTTCCTCAGATGATTTGAAGGATATTTGAGCTATTGAAGGAGAATGATGAACTAATGGACTTGAGAGCGTTTCTCCACTTGTAATTAGCCAACAATCGACCAATGTGAACAATAATCACAAGTAGATCAACATGATCACAAAGATCAAAAGATTCAAATATTTTGATAAAACACATAAAGGCAATAAAGAGTTTTTTTCTTAATTTTTTTTTAAAAAGATCTATCCTATGCCACAAAGAGTATGGAATGGCCTAAACCACACATACCAAGTCAAATTCCTACACATGAGTTCTATATGCAAAGGATAGGTAAAAAGATTACTAGGACATACCTTTGCCTCTTAGATATTAGAATCTTCATTAATGGAAAAAATAGGAGTTTTCTAGCTTGAAGTTGATCAATACAAATTGGACAAAACACCATATTTGCCATTTCATCTATGCACTTTCAATGATGATAGTTTACACTTTTTATCAAGCTAGAAGAGTATTGTAATATCCATTAATGAGTCACTAAGACAAATAGCCTCAAAAGGTTAGTAATAAGTTTTCTGCTCAAACCAGAACCTCCAGTTTGTCAAACCGAAACTTCCGGTTTTGGCAGACAACTGAAATATCAAAATAAAACCAAAAAGACTGAGTTAGAAGGTTTACTTATTTTTACAAGACTCAGCTTGAGGCACTAATTCCATGAGAAACAAATTATCCATAATTGAAACTAATTTGTTTCTAAAATCACTCAAGAAAACACATTAGTTCCATTTGACTTAAGAGATAGAATATACTCCCCCTTAAAGTGTGCATCAAATTTTTGAATAATTTGTCATATGCAAAAATAATAAATTGATATAATAGAGGAATTTATTCTATATCTCAGTCAAAGTAAAAATAAATATATTTATTATTGAAAGCATGCCAAGAGAAATACTCACAATCACGTAGATGTGTGTATATTTCCTTCGTCATGTTGGAATTTGAATCTTGAGGTGAAAATCCAATCATTAGATTACTTTATGCCCATGTATCACTCCAAACACTTGTTATCTTTTTTTTTCATTTAATTCTTGACTTCTGAATTTTCTACAAAAATTTAGCAAGAAGAGATTCTCCAAATGAGATATTAAATTCGACTTCTATGTAAGGCTTGCATCAATTTAGATCATTATCTAGCATCTCTTTTGTCATTGATAAAGTTATATTTGAATGAGAGACATACAAGAAGACATTTGAGTGATACTTGTTACCGGAATGCAATAGATGTAGTTGTTGCACCACAGGACTTCTATCTTGGCCAAAAACATCAAAGTGTATTGAACTAACCAAGGCTTGACATCATTGCACTCCTAAGGCCTGTGGACAAAATCAAGTATATTTTGGTACCCAAATCTTGTTGGGTCTTTGAGAGTTAGATCCACAAAATTTTGGCTTCCAAATTGACCTTGTACTAGCAATGGGTGAACTAATCACCTTAACCACACAAGTGTCATTGTTGGCCTTCATAAATGATGAACTAGTCAAATTAGAATTTGAAGCAAAGGTCATAGGACAATCCTTACCAATGTGTCCTTTGTTTCTACAAGTGTAGCAAATTCTATGCTTGTATTTTCTTGTAGACGATGTTTCTTGCTTCTTCTTCTTTTCTGCGATGGCCATGTATCTCTTGAAAGCATTGGAGAAGCCTTTATTCAATTTGGCTGGAGGCTGCAGCTGAAACCGGAACTTCCGATTTGATAAAACGGAACTTTCGATTTTTGCAGTTTTTCTCCATCCTGATTTCTTTAGGGCACGAGACAATCTTGTGTCCTTTTTCTTTGCATCCAAAGCACCTCCTCTGAGATAATCTTCTTTGTCTTCTAGAGAGAATTGCTTGGTCATTTTTCTTCATAGGACACTTTGATGCAATATGTCCCTTTTGAGAGCTATTTGAGCACTTGATATTGGACTTCATCTTGTATATTTGTTTGTTGCCTTTGATATAATACTTGTGTTGGTTCTTGCTATAATTATTGACACATGTGGTGATTGATACCTTCTCAAGCTTCTTCACCATGTTGTCACGGTTATCTTGAGATGGTTGCACACGGTCTTTTCTTTTCAAAGAACCAACATCCATCTTGAGCTTCTTGATTTCTCCCTTGAGAGCATCATTTTCACTTGCAATGAAGTCATCACAAGTTTCTACAATAATTTGCTCATCACAAGATGACTTTGCTTGAGAGCAACAATTGTTAGCACAAAATAAATCAAATGATTTTTGAGAGTAAGAATATTTAAGCACTATGGGTTGGTAGGATGTTACCGTAGTTAACACAACCTCATGAACGACATTCAAAGTGATGTGTGATTCTACAATATTTTCATAAGAGCACAAGAGCTCATTATGATCATTTTGCAAAATGACATGCTTCTTGCTAAGCTCTTCTAGTTGTGCTTTGAGCTCTTGATTTTCTTTCTCTAGGTGTGCTATATAAGAATTATAGTTAGTAGCACAAGCAAATTCATCATCAAAATTTTCAACCAAGGATACACATGACCTCTTCCTCAAATTATCACTATTGACAATAAGTTTAGAATTACTCATTGTCATGAGGCAATAGGAGTTTTCATCATTTGAAGACGTACTCCTTGGTGATGTGGACTCTTCACCTAGCCTGAAACGACAACAATCTTCAAATTGAGAGTTAAATGAAGACTCACTGATTCTGTCGGAACCGAAACTTCCGGTTTCACAAACCGGAACTTCCGGTTTTTGCAGAATGGCCAGAAGATCCACAACTTCTTGATCTTGCGTGTGTTCCACCTTAGCTCCTTCACATGAGCTTTTTGAGATTGAGGCATTGATATTTTCATTATTTGAGAGTTGAGCCTCACAATCATCCTTGTCATCATAGGCTTTTTTTAGAGCCACCCAAACAAGGTGAGCATCATCGATGTTGACATGCTCCTCAAGAACTTCATAGAATACTTCTGTACTTAAAGCACTAGAGATAATGCAATTAGCTTGAGCATTACGTTGATAGAGTATTTCTTCCTCTTTGTTATAATTATCATAATCAAAATCATCGGGTAGAATACTTGCATCCACAGTGTTTAGCAACATAGGATCGATAGCTGTAAATACATCAAGTATATAGGAACACCATAATTTGTAATTGCAAGAGTCTAGAACAATAGGATCAAAGTCACCTCCCAAAGACATCTTTTCTCATGGCGGTTAGGCTTGGATGTGAGTCCTTGCTCTGATACCAATTGAAAGGACCTAGATGTCGCCTAGAGGGGGGTGAATAGGTGTTTCTGAAAATTAACACAAACTTGCAGCGAAAACTAAAACTGTCAAAACCGAAACTTTCGGTTTTGCCTTACTTGGACAGTTAAAACAAGATAGGAACAAATACAGAAACCGAAGCTTCCGGTTTGCAATACTGGAACTTCTGGTTTTCTCGGAGCAGAGGATTAAACCTGAACTTTGAGAATTCTCCCGAGAAACTTATAAATCACTTTTAAAAGAGTATAAAGGACAAGATAGCTACTTGATTCACAGAGAATCAAGGGTTAGTCACAAGCACAACTTAATGAAACAAGAAATGCAAATCAAAGCAAGAACATGAGGAATTGTTTCACCAAAGTGCAACGACTTGCTCTCAAGTCGTCTACGTCTCAGTTGAAGAAGCTTGAGCTACTCACAAGGCCAACTCCAAGCCGGGTCTCTTTCAACCACTTCCCTCGAATCACTATCTTGCTTCTTCCCTTGCGGAGGTGAAGCGTGCCTTCATAAACTTTCCTGTGGCACACCACAAGCTTGGTGTCTCATTGGGCGATGCCTAGCCGTCTAGGAGGCTTCACCTCCAAGAGTAACAAATGCTCACGGATCTGCAACTTGCTCAAGTGCTCAATGGATGGGAGTGCTCAATTGTGCTCTCAAATGCAATCTCTCTCAACCCAACACTTGAATTTCTCACAAATCACACAAGCCTCACAAAGAGGGGTTGGGGAGAGCTCTAGAATACTTTGGCTTAGTTTAGGTCGTGAGCAACACCAGCAGCTACCACTAAGGGGAGGGAGGAGGTATTTATACCACTCTCAAAAACTAGCCGTTGGGGGCTGAAACTGGGAAAACCGAACTTCCTGTTTTCCAACCGAAACTTTCAGTTACTAACGGTCACTAGCCATTAGACACAACTCTGGGAGAACCGAAACTTCCGGTTCACCAAACCGGAACGTCCGATTTCGGACCTTCGGCAAAGTGCCGGACACTCCGATGGTTAGGAACCTCGACTCTAGTGAGGGCTTATCGAACACTCCGGTGAAGACTTAGGCAATTTTGCTAGAAGCTGCCAAAACCGAAACGTTCGGTTTGGCAAACCAGAACTTTCGGTTTTTCCTGTTTTAGCAAAACTTGTGAAAGTGTATGGCTATTGTGTTTCTCTCTTCTCACTTGGGTTTCCATGAGCGCTGAGATTATGTTTTAATCCATGTTGCACCCCCCTTGATAGAGCGGCATACCTATACTCAAGAATTAAATAAAAGCTTTAGCAGCACTTGAGCTTCACTTCTTGAATCTTGCTACTTCTTCATAAAATTTCTTCTTGAGGATGAGCAACACATGTTTTTCTTGAGCTACTCCGTTTTGAGCTAGTAATCTTAAAAACTTTCAATCCATGCGATCAATATCCACTAAATGCTTCCAAGATACTTTTTTTTCTTTTTTTTCAATAGAATATCGACACTTAGCAAAATATGACTCCTTGTGGCTTGAAAGGTCCATCACGATTCAACTCAACTTGTCCTTCTCCGGTACTATGGTTCTTCGGCGCTAAGACTCCTTCTTGCCCTTCTCCCTTTTTCGGTCCATCACGACACCATCAAGTTAATTCTTCACCTTCTCGCTAACTTGAGTCAAATGTTGCATTGTATCTTCAATGAATGCTTTTTGAATTCTTTGATGTCAACTTCACAACCCAAAGGCCTTTTTGTTGAGATCTTAAATATAATCCATCATAATTCTTGATTGCTTAGCACAACCTCTCTTGGCTTCTTTGACATCAACTTCAATCTTTACAAGTCAAGTAGCTTCTTGTTGAGACCTTTTGATGGGATCTTCACTTAGAGTACACATATCTTCTGATCTCACTCTTAGCTTGCAACAATTTCACTTGACTTAGCATGAGCAACCTCATGACTATGAGAAAAGCGGTAATCTTCATTAAATCAAGACTTCTCAATATTCTTTTTGACTAACAACCTGCTCATAAACTCAACAAATAATGTTAGTCCTTTAATCATGTTGTCATTCAATTCACCAAAACCCACTAAGGGTGTAGATGCACTTTCAGTTACCTGTACCAAAATAGTAACCCAAGGTTGGATTCTATAAATGTAACTACGGTTTCAATCAACTCCTATTACCTAGTGCACATTACAAACTAACCATCAACGTAAATAATTTAAAAATAGGATAATGCACCGGGGCTTGACTGGGCTTCGATCAATGTTGAAACTCTCCAATCTCTTCTTTAACTTCCTCATACCTATATGAAATAATATGCAACAAGGAGAATGAAGAATGATTCCATTTATAAATGAAAGTTTGTTAAATGGAGTTATAAGTAATAATATACAAGTTTGTAAGGTAAAATAAGTAAATATGATTATAAAACTTCTTTAATATGATTCTTGAAGACATAAAATTAATTTCAAAACTTTCATACTATAAAGGAAATTATGTTCGAATTTTCAAAATTTTACAGGATTTATTGAAAACAAATAGATTTATAATGATTTAAATGCTAGATACAAAGAATAAATCATTTATAAAAGTATATTTACTGAAATAAATTATAATATTTTTCCAAACCAGTAAGATTTAATAAATGAACAGAAAAGTAAATTTTACAATAGTTTTATATGCTGATAAGGAATAATAATGCATTTCTTATTTATTATATGATCTGAATTAATTAAATTATTTTAATGCATAAAAGAAAAATTAGTCAGCTCTAAAATATTGTTCTAGTTGAGAGAAACCGAACAAAATTTACCTCAAAATTGTTTAAGCAAAAATGATTTTTTTACAAATTTTGCAAGATTAAACTGATTTTTGAATAATAAATAACTTGAAGAATAATTTAAATCAACGTCAGCCAGTACTGTTGAGGCCACACCGAGGGCCACTGGGTTGGCCACACCAGATCCCTCGTAGCCGCACGAAATCCGGGGTGGAGTTCTCGGCTCTGGCCATTGCGGCCGCCCGACGGCGCAAGGCGGCGGCTCACCGGAACGGTGTTTCCGGCGACCAGGAGCTCCACGTTTGGCACCCAAAATGATCTCTACGTCCTCACGAGTCCACTGGGAGGATCGGCAAGGTGGGATTCTCACCGGAAACAGGTCGTCGTCGGCGGGCGGTGGGCGCAGGAGTTCGGCGAGGTCGTGCGGGCACCGGGGTCGACGGAACTCAACTTGGAAAGCACTGAGAGCTTCACTAGAACATGGAGAAGGCCGGCACGGAGGTGGAGTTCGATGAGCAAGGCCGGACGTCGGAGCTTGACGGTGGGGGGAGGCGGTCCAGGCGGTCAGCAACGTCGAAGCTTTGAAATCCTGCGCCAAGGTCGAGGGAATCGATCGGTTCTGAAGTCTATAGGCTGTGCCACCATTTGGAGAACGTGTATCTAAAGAGAAATGGCGGGAGCTCACCGGAAACCTGCGCAATCCACTGAAGAGTGGCGACCGGTTCAAAAACTTGAAGCATGGGGAAAATTTGCAAAAATCCAGCGCTGTCCAGAGCGACGGTTACAGCAGCGAGTCCGTTATAGGCTTCAGAGAGTTATGGCGCCCTTTCCCGATGAAGAACGAGGCCGGAGCTGGCTTGGTTGGGGACTCTCCTCGGCGGCGTCCGAAGGAGATGGAAGCGGTGTTCGCAAGAGAGAAAGAGAAAATGAAAAGAGGACGGCCGGGGAGCGGTGGCTGGCTTTATCCAGCGCGGGGGCGGCGTCCCAGAGCGGCGCGGCTGCCAGGCTGGCAGCGGCATGGCGTGGGCGCGCGGGAGCTGCCGCAGCGTGCTGTCAGCTGGGGAAGAAGGAAGCGGTGCAGTCGCTGACAGGTGGGCCCCATCCACTTTCCAATTTCTTGATTTTTCTGCCAATTTTGAAAGCTGCACTGTTTTCAGCTTGGAACACATAATTCCCGAGCTCAACTGCTTCTCAAACTTTGCAGAAGTGTTAAAATGTTTGAAATGAACAACTTTCCTTTTTGGGCCATGTTCAAAGTCCAATTCAAAAATGTGTTATAAATTCAAGAGGATATTTAAACAATTGAAACAAAACATTTATTTGGCCCCTTTAAACTTTTATATAAAATCTTATAAAAATTTTCCAAATTCAAGACTTGATAAGACCTTTCAAATAAAAATTTTATTTCACATGTTTTCTCTGAAAGGTTTTGATCCTTTATTTTAAAATTTTGAATTTGAACCCAAAAATTTGAAATTTTAGCTTGCATTCATTTGTTCCTTTTTGGAGCTAAATAAAATTTGAAACTTTGTAGAGTTATAACTCTTTTCAAGAGAAACAACTTTTATTTTGGACCCAAATTCAGAATCAAGCTAAATTTTATTCTATAAATTTTAGAAAACAGGAAATCAATTAAAGGAGGAAATTCATTTGGGGCTTTTGACCTTTTGAATAGAATTTTACAAAATTTTCTAAAATTCCGGTCTTTACAAAAGCTTGCAAATGAGATTTTATTCGCAACATTTCTTTGAAATTTGAAACCTGCTTTTTTGAAGTTTGAATTTTATTTGAGATTTAAACTGGAAACTCATTTTGATTTTCTTTTGAGCTCGGTTTCCAGAAGTTCAAATTAACAACTTGCTGCTTTGTTCAAAATGTGAAGTGTTACATTTTTGAATTAGATGAATGATCAAAAGTTGATTTGAAAAAGTTAAAAACATCACTTATAATAAAATGGAAGGAGTAGAGATTAGATTTATGTGTCGAGTTCCGTCGGAGGTGTCTCATCGACCTATGTGCATGTTGCAGTTGAGTGCCATGAGGTAAACAGCTTGAAACATTTTTGTACGCAAGTTGCCGGTGAATACAAAATCCACGAGCGCCAGATCAGATCAGCCATCTGAGTTCTTTTCTTTCATGTTCTGGGATGAGTCTTTCTTTGACTCCCTCTATACTAAAATAAGTTAAAATTATTTTCTATTTTAGTACATCAATATTTAACTATTCATTTTAATAAAATATTTTATTACTAGAAATATTTAGATTTTTCTTGTTTGTTTTATATTTTCATAATTTTTTAAAATAAAATGAATAATTAAAATGTCGATTTTGAAAAGTAAAAATGACATTTATTTTAAGATGAAGGGAGTATGCAGTAGCACTTTGAACTATTGAACATCAAAACTGGATTACATAAACTAAATATAATTGCAGGTGGTCGTCTCTCTCCATCTCCGGCAACGGTGGTGAATTGCGGGGCCTCCAGAAACAGAGCAGTCCCAAAGCCGCCGAAGCCGAACGAAAACAACAGCGGCGGCAACCCCGATCCCGAATGAAAACAACAGCGGCGGCACCGCAACTCACCTCACCTAATCACCCTGCGGTGCCCGACCCGCAAATAAAATAAGGCAAACCTTCCCGTCCAAGCGACGACCCATCATACCCCCAGTCCCCACCGAGCTAGGGGCGGCTCAGGGTGGATGCGGATCCTCTGCATTAGTGCGGATGCATTGAAAGTCAATGACACGTGGGTCCGGTCTCACATGTCATTGACCCACCGACTAATGCAGAGGATCCGATCCGCTCAGGGCATGGCCACGAGGGCGATGGCTTAGCGCTCAGTTTGAAAAGAATTTAAAAGTTTTATGCACATTACTTTACATATATATATATAGTCAGCGATTATAAAAATAGGTTGTTTTTGAAATGCAAAAATTTTATAAGAATTATACAAAAATTTTATAGGATTCAATTTAATTTTATAAGAAAAATATAAGATTTAGAAAAAATATTCCTTTGTTCTAAAGGGGTTAGAAGTCTGATTTGACGCGGAGACGAGCTACCAATATATATTGCGTACATCCTATCTTTTTCACTCTTCTTAATTCTCGTGCACATATTCAAATCTTAATATATTAAAACAAGCGCGTTCTCTCGCAAATGTTCAATCCACGTCATCTATAAAATTTTAATCGTTCGATCATACCGGCAGAGAACATCAGCCGTCAGATTACTCCATTCAACTTTACTTTTGAGTCCTTCGAGAAAACTCAAATCACAGCTCTCCTCGTGCCTCCCGCGGTGCCTCACTCTGCAGTCCGCACTTCATCGCTGATGCCCTCCTCTGCGCCGCGCTCACCACTCTCTGAGCCACCGATACTGACGGCGTCATGGACGACGCGAGCACTGCCAGCCTCCAGACCCCCTCCGCCATTTTCGCTGCCCTGTTGAGCACGCCTGATTTTCCCATTGGTCTCCGCTAGACAACCCTTTCAGTTAATTGGCTTGAAGATTCCATCACAATTTGTTGTTTCTTTTGCCAATCAGTTGATTGGTTCACATGGAGTCTTCTAACAGATTTACCATTTACCATCTCCAGCTGCTAACTGAATATGCCTTGCTATGCATTTTGATTATTTCATTCTGCAGGCGGCGTGTGTGCCCAGGTAAGACGCTCGTGCTGACCACTACTCATTGCTTCCAGTGGGGTCAGTGGGTGGTAGCCGGCAGGGACCTGTTGGAGCATGTCACCTCGTTGGAGATGGATGATGCTTCTTATTTGCACTGTTATGCGAAGTGCAAAATCAATTTGTATGTTGCTATTCCTCTGTTCTATCCGTACCCCAAGTGCTTGGGCTCAATACGCACAACATGGTCGATAAAATGTCTGAGATATCTTTACTTTATCACTTATGAATTTTTCATAGCTACCTCAGCTGCTTGGACCATTACTAAAGCAACATAATCACGACGTAGTTAATATGCAATAAAAATGTAAATATGAACATTGCTTGACTGATGATGATTGCTAAGAAATACTAGATAATTTCCTTGTGGACTCTTTACTAGGCTGCCTTATCTTGCAGTTTGTACAGTGGCTTACTTTCAATTAGGTATGTTTCATACTTTTATAACTGAAACAGATACTCTTGTTTGTTGCTACCTTTGAAAGTATGCTTTTGAAATTAATTGAAAAGGCAATAATTGATAAATCACATGTGAAAATTTCTTTCAATTCTTTTGGATTCCTGAGTTCCAAAATTGATCGTGCTGTTTTTTTTGGGCTTGATCAATCCACTGAGTTTTAAATATATTCTCAAATATCTCTTGATACATTTTAGGACTAGAACTCTTCTCTTCTGATTTTTTATGTCAGGGGCATAATACTTACAATAATTTTTTTATATCCAGCTTTCAAAAATAGGAGGCAATTTTTCTGTCTTTAAGCTGTTCTTCTCTTTGCACATTATTAAATGTGTTAGTGCTAGAATGAGCATTGTTTAGGATTAAGACTGTTTAGGTAACATCAACGATATGTTATTCCATTTAAGTTTTATTAGCTTTATGAATTGAGCTTACTTGTGTGTGTTCCATACAGTTCAACATTTATTGGTTCTGAGCGACTAAGACATTCTATTGCATCATCACTTTTTATTTACTATTAACAAAGCTCACGGCAGAAAATTATAAGTATGTTAGTTTTATAGGGATCATAATTATAGGAATTAGACAAATACGTAATGTTTGAAGTGTCTCCTAAAATGTGATAAACTTTACAGCCACAAATGTTTAGTATGCGAAACATACATGTGAGCACATATTACAATTCCATTTTTAATGACATTTGGAACCACTTTAAAGCTCTAATGTTATTGTTAAAAAATCAGAGCATCCAACATGTTGCAACCAAAAAGCGCGGCAACATTGCCGCACAATGTTTTTAGTGAGTTATAAAATAGAACGAAAAGAGTATTTTGAGTCAGTTATCAAGAATAAAATACATCGGTTGCTATATTTTTTTATTATATACATATATTATGTGATTATATATTTTAAACACATTCAAAAACTTTAAAAGCAATTGTAGCTGCGATTGTGAGAGCATCGCCCAGTTTTCTCACTTATACTTTAAACTACAGTAGTAAAGGGCTGCTGGTGATCTGAACACACCTTAACGAATGGCCCAACTATAAGTTCGACCGAGAGCCTTCGAAAACGTAGAGCCGGCACGGCACCGGGCCCCCAAGGCCGGCCATGGCCGACGACGACGACATCGTCCTCTCCGACGTCGACGAGGACCCCCTCCCTTCTCCCTCCTCCTCTTCGCCTCCATCCTCCGTAAGCAAAACCCTATCCCAACCCCAGCCGCAGCCTGATGCCCAGGCGGCGCAGCAGCGGCTGCTCGACCTCACCGCGGAGCTCGAAGAGGAGCGCCGCCTCCGCCGCAAGGCCGAGACCTCCCTTGCGGAGTCCGAGACACGCCTCGCCCGCCTCAAGGCCTTCGCGCAGGACGTGCTTCGGAAGCGCGATGAACTCACCGCGGAGGTCGCCGCCTCCGCGCGCTTGCTCTCCACGGCCCAGGCTGAGGCCGCCGCCTCCGCCCGCTTGCTCCCCGCTGCCCAGGCCGAGGCCGCCACCTCCGCTCGCTCGCTCGCCGCACTCCAGGCCGCGGCGTCCACTGCCGCCTCCATGCTCTCCTCCGGCTTTGAGAGGATCTCCAGCAAGGCCTCCCCCTCCTCCGCCCCCGCTCCGCTCCCCACCTCTCAGAAGTACTCAGCCGGTCTCCCCGCCATCGCCTACGGCGTCCTCAAGCGTGCCAACGACATCGTCGACGACCTCCTCGCGCAGATCGATGCCGCCAGCCGGGATCGTGACCGCGCGCGCGAGTAGATGGAGCACCGCAACTATGAGATCGCCATTGAGGTCTCTGAGCTTGAGGCCGCGCTCGCTTCCAGGTCCACCGAGTGCGAGTCCCTCTCCAAGACCCTCGCTCAGCGGGATTCCGAGATCTCCGACCTCCGTGACCAAATCGCCTCTCTCGAGGGGAAGCTCGACGCGCAGAGGCCCGTGCTTGCGGAGCAGATCAGCTGCACCTCCAAGCTCTATGATGAAATGCGCGAGGTGGTCAAGCTGGTCGACGCCGACGCCGCTAGCTCGCTTGCTGACTCCGTCTTTGTTTGGAAGGAGACAGACGTGGAGGAGAGCATCAAGGTGTCACTGGAAGGGACCAGACTGGTGTATGAGCTCGCGACAATGGCCCTAAATAAGGTTGGGGCATGGGTCGATGATAAGGAGAGCAAGGTGAGGGGTCTGGAGGACTGGGTGGATGAGCTCATGAGGGAGAAGGAGCACATCGGGGTGCTTCTTGGAAGCGCGCTGCAGGCCACGACGAGCGAGGTGTTGAAAGTTGCTGAGGATGGGCTGCGGGAAGCCGGCATTGAGATTGGACTCGATGAGCGCAAGGAGCATAGGCCAGGGAGCACTGAGAAGGATGAGGTCTACAACTTGGTAATTCCACTTTTATGCTACTATGGTGTAGCTAGTTTCTGGACCTGCAATGTGAACTAAATTTTTTGTTATCCATTCAACAATGCAGGCAGGGGCACTGGAGAATACCATGAAGGAGTCCCAGATCAAGATCATTGAGCTCCAACATCTTGTCGAAGCCCTAAGGTACACACCACGACTGATGCTTCTTAATTTTGTTTAGTTTGAATCTCCTTTCTTTAATTATTATGTCACCATACAGTGCTTGACTGGTAGAGAGAACTCTGATTCATGTATTGGTTTGCATCTATCTGCCATTGTTGAACTTCAGTAACGAGTTTATTATGCTATTGGAATATGTTTTGGGGGCTGTAGCGACCACTTCATTTTTAATCATATGCTTGTTTATTTCTGTGGAACAAACCAGAACACACATTTGCTAATAACAGTTGGTACATCTCACATTTCATGGAATCATAATGGTGACTGCAACTGTATCAGAATTTTGTATAGTGGATGCTTATAATTCTTCCTGCTCTTATCATCTGTAACTGCTGGCTTTAAGGGCGGAGTCTAGTCTACTTCGAACAAGGCTGGAAGGGCAAGAAAAAGAAATTGGCCAGCTAAGAAAGCAAATTAAGCATCTTGAAGAGAAGGAAAGGGTGGCAAATGAAAGTGTATGTCTCCTTATCGTTAGCCTGATGTTTCAAGCAAACTACAGTATTTTTAAGATCATGATCAATGAGTAACCAGATTCTACGCACTGTTTTCAGGTTGAGGGTCTGACGATGGACGTAACAGCTGCTGAAGAGGAGATTAAAAGATGGAAGATGGCAGCTGAGGAAGAAGCTGAAGCTGGTAGATCAATTGAACAAGAGTTCCAGACCCAGGTGCTTTGACAAACATATTCCATATAGTTCAGTGTCCTTTTATATGTTTTAGTGATTAGTGAGTATCAGTACTTGTCTCTTCTACAATTAGACTACCTTGATTAGTTTTACAACTTCTTTGACTTAAAGATTGATTTTGCACCTTTGTGTTTAATTTTTTTTTTTTAACAATGAGCCATGTCAGCAATGTAGTAGGCAGATTGATTGTGGGCTTAACTATTATCTGACAATAACTTCAACAAGTTTGTTCCCAACCTAGGTTAGCTCATAACTAACTAGTTTGGCAAGGAATTAAAATGCAAAGGAGCAGAACCAATGGAGATAACAGTATGCTCTTTATTCACGTCCAAAGGTTACATAGCAAAGGGCCTGCACAGGTCCTTTTATAGACTATTTGGGTCAAATTTCTACAGTAACTGACCATCTATAGTACCGTCCTGGACATTACAACTCATCCTCTGCTGTCCTGTCCACAGCTAGAGATCAAAACAAACTTGATTTTTACCACCCTGTACAGCTCCTGTGACAGATACAAATGCGCATACATATGCAGCTAATAACAATATAACTCTACATGACAAGATATTCAACAAACCAAAAGTATCATATTCCAGTTTTGCCACATGCATATGACTGGAGAAACATTGTTTTGTTTGTTAGCGGAGAAATTATCTACTTACGCTAATTTATATGGTGCTATGGCATGCAGTATTATGCTGTTCGATACTTTGAAACTCTACTTGTAGGTTTCATGCCATCTTTATCATATTTTGGTTGATATGTCCAGTTTTCTCAAGAATTTTCTCAAGAAATCGTTTCTGCTTGCCCTATCTTTGTTAGAAATTGGAAGTCAGTACTCAGTGACAATATCATTCTTCAGTCCCTAATTGCATTTCTGGATATGGTCTTCTCAGCTTAAAAATGGTAAATAAATGCAATTGAGAAACAAATTTGCTAGTGAGGTATAGTAGTCTAAGCAAGGCCTAGTGCAGTGCAGGTAGTAATGGCAGCAGATGCTGTCACTGACTTTGACTTGTAATAGGACAATGTCACTGTGACTGTGTGAAGGATGCATCAATCTGCAACAGAGATTCGATAAAGCCACTATATCTTTTCTTCATGGATAGCATGATATTTGTCTGTTTGAGAATCAATAAAACATGTATGGATTAACTGATGTGGGGGACTGGATTTTTTTCTAGGGAGGCAAAGGATTATTTTCTTGTAATCATTAACCAACAACCATCTTGATTTTTTTTATTAGCCAAACATAATCTGATAAACTTTGCTGCACAGATATCATCCCTTCGCAAGGAGTTAGATGAGGCTAAACAAGCTATGCTGGAACTGGAGAACAAGCTGAAGTTCAAGGAAGAAACAGCTGCCGCAGCAATGGCCGCACGAGATGCTGCAGAGAAATCTCTGAAGCTGGCAGATATGAGATCTTCCAGGCTACGAGAGAAACTGGAGGAGCTCACCAGGCAGCTGGAAGAGTCAGATAATAGAACAAATTCGGTTAATCGCAATGGCCATAGGTACATGTGTTGGCCATGGCAGTGGTTGGGACTGAACTATGTACGCTTACCTGCAA